>JAUCBJ010008155.1:0-25524 GCA_032718475.1 Nemertoderma westbladi
TAAATTTAGTTACTGGTGAAAAATAGTAGAAGTTACCTGTAGACACCCCTAGCGTCTGTAAAATAAAGGTTGGTGAAAAATTGCGATTTGAAAAATAGTAGAAGTTACCTGATGCTAAGTGTAGACACCCGAACACCTGTAAAATAAAGATGGGATGGAGGCTAGCCATGCATCGTGAGGTTAGGCTATGTGAAGATGAATATGCAATGGTTGGTGAAAAATTGCGATTGAAAAATAATAGAAGTTACCTGATGCTAAGTGTAGACACCCGAACACCTGTAAAATAAAGGTTGGTGATTGGATGCAGTACTAGCGTTGGGTGACTAATAACGCCTCTAGCGGAATAAGTGGGAACTTGAGAAGTTACCATGGTTACGGATGAAATGCTGACATCTGATTGGTTGAAATAATAACGACTACTGCAAAAGGTTGAAATGGTGGCTTCTGATTGGCTGCAGTACCAGAAATGGATGGTAATGATGGACTACGGGTGACCATGATGCCGGGTCACAGTAATGTATACTACTGACGATGGATCGGTCGAGATGCTCCTGTAAAGTGGCCGCCACGATCACCAGACATGACTCCCTTGGATTTTAGTCTATGGGGGCATGTGAAGAATCTAGTGTACGTCCAGAATCTTCAAAATGTTGAGGAACTGAAGACGGCAATTCGGGATGCCTTTAGTTCATTGTCCCAGGATTACTTCGCTAATTGCTTCAAGGAGATGCGCAGAAGACTGGATCACGTCCAGCATATTGGAGGAGGACATATTGAATGAAGTGTATTAGTAGTAAATTATTATAATTAATTATATTAAATTAGTATAAAGAAGTAGTAAACTCATTGTGAACTTACCCAATATTAAACTATTTTAGCCCACTACCTATATGTTTCATTATTTCACTAATATGTGCAGTTTTATACCTTTATATTTATAGTAAAATTAAGTGGATAATCAAACTCTTGTTTTATATAGCAACATTAAGTTTCCATAGCAACTAAAACAGCCATACCCAAACCAAAGTTTAAGTTTATCTTTCGGCTTCCGATTGCCACCAAAACTAGGAAATTAGGTTGAGATCGCGCAAAGTTATTAAAAAACAAAAACGTGTCAAATTTTGTGGAACACCCTGTATTTTAAATGGTAGTGAAATAAAGTACGAAAAGTACTGCAAAGATCTAGGTATTATTGTTAGTAATGGTTTTAAGTTTAATACTGTAACTACTGTAAGCAGCAGGTTGCTAAAGCGTACAAAATTATAAATAATATGCTTTTTCGAAATATTAAATCGTGTAATAAAGCCGCATTTTTATCGGGATACAAGTCTACGGTAAGGTCGATTTTAGAGTACTGTACTCCTGTTTGGTCTCCTTTTACTAAGTCAGGTATTATTCATCTAGTTGAATGCGTCCAGCACTATTTAACACGTAGACTATATTACAGGTGCAAATTAAATTACGTGCCCTACTGTGAGTGCCTAGATGTAAACTGTCTCTTCAACATCTAGAAGTAAGAAGAATAATTTTCGATTTGAAAATGCTTTATTGTATGTATCACGCTCTTATAGACCTAAATTTCGATAAATTATTTACGCAGGCGCCCATAAGAGGGCTGGCTCCATGGTCATACATAGAAACTCTATATTCCTTATTGTAGACTACAACTGTGTAAGAATTATTTTAATTATCGTATTGTGCCAATTTGGAATTACTTATCACAAGATGTTGTTTGTGCTAAAAATTTGCAAATTTTCTCTCGTAGATTAAGTAATTATAATCTGAAGTTATATTGTTCAGTTGATCACTGGGGTTAATTAATTCAAATAATTCAATCACTATTTAATTAATTATGTTATTTCATATAATTCAGTCACTGTTTAATTAATTATGTTATTTCTTCAAAGTCATTTAAAATTGGTAATACATAATTACATTTGTACAGTTTTTTATTTCCATACTTTTTAATATATTTTATCATATTCGGTTCTTGTTTTTATTTCCATACGTTTTATATACTATATTTTATCATATTTGGTACATGTTTTTATTTCCATACGCCTAACTATTTTTTATCATATTAGATATTCTCTATGTTACCAACAAGCATATAATCTTGACAATACTTACTATATAGACTGTACTATGTAAATGTTGTTTTTTGATGGTTTTTGTTTTTAATCAAATCACCCCCGTAAGTGTAGCAGTGTCCGAGTGCCTGAACTTCTTAACTCATTAGTGTTTGGTGGCACATTGGTTCCCCCAAGCTTGACACTTGAACAAAGCCGCTTCCGCTTTGCAGGACATTGTTTTCGCCGTGAGGACCAGCCTGTGGATAGTGACGGTGCAACTTTGTTGATAGCCGGCATGCACACTGCATTGGGCTTGCTAATTGGGAATTGCATGGTGGTGGTGAAATATTTTTGTTAAGCCAGCATATCATCTCAATGTGCAGCTTCAATGCTGCAGGCTGATTATAGATATATAGAGCTTACAGAGTGGTCAAATAGTTATCAAGCAGTATGACTGGTAGTTTACATATATCCTGCTAATAATATATATTTTATATTATGGACTCTTTATCCCCGCCCCTTGGGAAATAAAGAGCAATTTTACATCTTGCAACTCTCCTTTCTTAGTATGAATATGAATAATAAGTCATTATTTGTCTGAATGACCGCTACAGTGAAATTAAATCATGGCGAAATATGATTATGAAAATAAACCTAATTTATTATCACCCACTTCATGATCAAACATCATATAGATAACATATTTTTGATCACTAATACTACATTATTTCACTATTGTCACTGTTTTAATAAAGAAAAACTCTCCTTAACTATTTTGTATTTTTGTGCAGGAAATTAGTTTTCCCTTCACTATTTTAATGATAAAGTGTTCGTCACCCGTTTCCGTTAACTGAAATACAGATAGCATGCATGCATATTCATGGATATATTATTCATGGATATTCATGCATGCTTTGCTCATGCTAAAAAAAATGCCAATTTCTTGATAAAAATACACAGAATTTCCAATACGTTTTTATTTAAGTAATAATGTTATATGGAAAAGGGATCAGCAAATCCACCCACCATTGACTATGTGGTTAGTAGTTTGGAAATTATCAAGCGATGCAGCTCTTTTACAGTAAACGACCCAAATGAGTTTACCAAACACTGTGTTTTGAAAATGACTATGACAGGTAACACTATATCGCAGCTGCAAACATCACCCAGAACTAACCAGTCTGACACTCAAGGGACTACTATAAACAATAACAAAAAGTACTTCTGGAAAGAAAAATATTCGTCCAAATTTAAACAAGACTTAGCTTCAACTGAATTCCAGGCTAAGTTAGACGATGCGATTGATTTAGTTACGGTCAGCAAAATAGAGAAAAACGATATCGACTGTGCGGCAGAAAAATTATGTGATAGTTTATCAGGGGTGGCTGACAAATATTTTGCATCCGCTAACAAACTGAGTGCTACAAATGATTCATCTAGAGTATCTCACCCGTGGTACAATGACGACTGTCGAAACAACAGATGTCTATTTCAAACAGCCATGACAAGGCTTCCCGGAAAACATGCAACAGCGCAACGGTGCAACAGCACAACAGCTCTATAACCAATGGGCAGCATTGGCGCAACAGCACAACAGCGCAACAGCTCTATAACCAATGGGCAGCATTGGCGCAACAGCGCAACAACCTAAGATTGGTTTATACATTCCACTCTAATTCCATTGGCTTGTACATTCTGTTGTGTTCTATGACATTCCCTTTCTGTAGCGCCGAATGCGCAACAGAGTAATAAATAAATAAGGTACTGTACGTTCTAAAAGGGATGCGACCTATAACAATCCTAGTACCAATATGGAACTCACTTCCCAGTGACGTTATCGAATCAGTAAGTGTTAAGTCCTTTTGTGACAAACTTAAAACTTGTAATTTATTAGAACATTGCCATTTCAATAGATTCGATTAATTAGGACGCATGAGGACTAAATCACTTGAACAACGAATTGATGGTTGCTACACAAGACTACTAAGGGCAACCCTAAACATCAGCTGGAGACAACACATGACAAACGCCGAGCTTTATGCTACAATACCACCTGTATCAACCACCCTCCGTGAATGCAGATTAAGATTCAGTGGGCACTGCTGGCGAAGTAAAGACGATGTCATACCAGATCTACTTCTCTAGCAACCAACTCATGGAAAGCGTAGTCGTGGACAACCTGCCATAACATATATAGATCAACTTGAAAGAGATACTGAACTTGGGAGAAACGAAATTGCGACAACTATGGAGAATCGGGAAGCGTGGAAGGATCTCATTTCCACTGTCAGAGTTCGCTCGACCTAGTAGTAGTAGTAGTAGTAGTGACGCATGATCATTCATTATTTTTAGTTTCTACTCAGTATGCATAAACTTTTGTCCTTATAAAACATAAAATGTTTTTATAGAAGAGTGAACAGTTATTGATGGTGTGGTTATTTGTAATTATTGCCATTTCTAATTCAGTGTATTTAAATGTAAATTGTTGATTTCGTTAGTTATTTGTTTTATTTTATAATTTTAATAAAAAGAGAGTTCAATTCAATTCAATCCAATGCAGAGCTATACCGAGCTAAAACCGTCCTATACCAAACTATAGTGATGCCATAGAGATAACAAGTGCAACCAATCATGGTAGACAATTTAGTCTCCCCCTTCCCTTGTCAAGGGGTTAACATATTAAATATACCCTTGCCCTCTCGTGAACAAATGCAATAAAAAGCAATGGAGAATCGATAAGAACCATCGGCCTATTTCCTTTGTAAACTATTTTTGAACTCTAAACATTATTAACACATTTTAATGCGCGCAATGCATGAAGTGAAGCATATGTAGTCTTAGCGTATGCCACTACATAGAGTATACAGGTATTGGATACATTACAAAACTTGGTAGTTTAGGCTTTGGAGGAAAAATCTTCGGAATCGTAAAGAGCATTTACAGCGCAGTTAAGGCTCGGGTTAGGTGGAACAATAATTATTCCGATCAGTTTGATATACTTGTAGGGGTAATGCAAGGGGATGCTTTATCCCCCCTTCTCTTCTCTCTATTCTTGAACGACTTGGAGGCAGAATTGGCAGCTGTTGGGTTTGAAGGTCTACATGTAGGTGATCTACAGTTGTTCCTCCTATTATATGCTGATGACGTCATTCTCATGGCAAATGGCGCAACAAAACTGCAGACATCTTTGGACACATTGGGTTCATTTGCGGATTACTGGTCTCTCGAGGTAAATTTGGTAAGTAACACAGATAAATGGATTCAGGAATAAAGAACAGTACACCAAATTTTATGGTATACGGGGAAAGTGGCACGGTACCTTCAGCCTTGCGTCGAAAATTTTACGTTGTAAAATTTTGGACGCGCATAATAAAGTTGCCAGATAACCAGTTACTAAAACAAACGTACAATCTTCTCTATCAGGATGTACTGAATGACAACTCAGTGGTTAACTGGGTTAACAAGACCAAGTGGTAAATTCAGAACCCCTACTACTACTAGGATCGGCATGCTGCATTGCAGCTGCATTTTTAAGAATGCTGTGCCGGCTTGTCAACAAAATTGCAGCGCCACAACTCCCTATCACCCATGACATTTGCTAGATCATCCGCATCTTTAAGGCCAGTGTCCTTTAAGATGCGTCTCAAGAAAGTCATGGGCTGTCCACCATGCTTATTCACTCCATGAGGCTGCCAAAGTACAAGATTATGCACTGGCTGGTCCTCACGGCGAAAGCAATGTCCTGCAAAGCGGAGGCGATTTTGTTCTAGTGTCAAGCTTGGGGGAACCAATGAGACACCTCCAATGTTATATAGTGTCTGGTTGGAGATGTGTGCATTGTACTTGACACAATGAACCCGGCGTAGCATTCTTGTGAATGTGCCATTCAGAGATTTGGTGTCCTCAGCAGTTAGAGCCCAGCATGGACTCCCGTAGAGGAGTACTGGAACTACTGCTGCTCTAAATAATCGGACCTTAAGTTTCCGATTAATTCTCGGTGACTTCCAAATCCTGGAAAGCCTATTCAAAGCTGCCCATGCCTTTCCCTTACGTATTCGAAGGTCCTCACCTGACTTCCGGATCCATGATCCCAGGTAACAGAAGTCGTCCACATGCTCAAGCATACCATCCTTTGAGCTTATGCTCATCCGATCAGTTAATTTCTTTCTGGAGTTAATAAAAAGACCAACACTAGAAGCAGCATGTCCTAATGAGCTGAGGAGCCGTTGGGCTCCCTCTAATGATTCTGAGAGTACTCCTAAGTCATCAGCAAAGTCTAGATCAGTTAGGTACTTGGCAGGATTTCCTCGACTTCTGGAGCCAGTAGGTGGAGTTATCATCACACCATCATCATTATGATGATCTAAGGACATGCGTAGAACATAGTCAACCACAATAATGAACAAGAATGGTGCAAGTGTGTCTCCTTGGAGGACGCCCCATAACACTTCAAATGGTTCTGTGTCACCGTCAACAGTAGACACAAATGTTGTCGAACCATCGTATACTGATCTAATTGCTGCAATAATTTCATCAGGAATCCCATATAATGAAAGTATGCTGAACATACGTGAGCGAGAGACTGAATCAAAGGCCTTGAAGAAGTCAACAAAGATAACAGCCAGATGCTGGTCTTTATTTTTTGATAATTCTTCAATTATCCTTCTAAGTGCCAAAATGGGCTACATGGTCCCACGACCTTTACGGAACCCATTCTGATTTCCACGGAGCAGTCTCTCAATGGGATCCCTGATGCGATTTAATAGAATCCTATTGTATAGCTTTGCAGCAATCAAGATCAATGAGATTCCCCGAAAAGAACCATAGAGTGTTAGGTTGCCCTTCTTGGGAACTGGCACCAACTTATTTGTTTTCATTTCTTGCGGGACTCTTGTTGTTCGGTACATGTCTACTATGGAAAGATTTGTTGGTCGGGGTGGAACATGAGAGTAGCCTCCAACTCCAGATCCCTCTCCCCATCACAATCTGGCCTCCCTGGTGACCCAGGGTTTGGGCCAGAAAGGTCATCAGGAAAGGGATTCAAAGAATTGTTGGCTGAACTCTCTCCAGTAGGGGGTGAGACAGGCAGCTGGTCAGTAGTAAACTGACGCCTGTGAGGCCGATTGTGTCCGGTAATTCCACTGGCCTCTAGTGGCCGGACCTCCGCACTAAAATGTACTGAACGACAACTCAGTGGTTAACTGGGTTAACAAGACCAAGTGATAAATTCAGAACCCCTGTTTTTGTTCAAAGTAAAAAAAATTATCAAAGACCAATTTGTGCAAGGATGGTGGTCAGCTCTGGCCGGATCCCCTAAAGGATAGTTATATAACAAAAGGAGCTTTGAAACCGAACCGTATCTGGACAGCCTAAAGGACTCACCGCGACTCCGACACATTCTAGCTAAATTCCGTTGTTCATCACACGACTTGCAAATTGATGGCGTAGGGTTCCGCGAACTGAAAGAATTTGCGAACTATGTAACCTGAACCGAATAGAAGACGAACTGCACTTTGTACTCGTTTGTCCCAAATATTCAGAACTCCATACATCGACAATTGGTACCATCAATGACCCAATCCCCACAAATTCAAGATCCTGCTATCAAATAATTATCAGGCAATCACAAGGAAATTAGCACTATTCTTATTCTATGCGTTCAAAACTCGGTCAAAATTTATCATAGGTAATAATAATTAAGATAAAAAAGAGATAAATATGATACGATTTACAAACGATAACAAAGCATATGAACGTGAACAAATATGTAAACATAGCATAGTATTGCATAACAATAAACAGTAATCAAAAATGGAACAGTGTAATAACCCCCGCCAATTGGCTTCTCGGTTGTTGTTGTTGCAGGTTATCCATCACTCTAGTTATTCTCCAGTGCTGTTTATTAATATCTGTAGGTATATATTGTTATACAGTATATGGCTTGTTAATCCATGTTGTAGAACATAAACACCATTGCAGTACGTTGTCGCCGCCCCGAAAACCAGTTGTTTGTGTGGTTTACTAGATCTGTGGAACATGTCATGTATCATACTGTGCATAGTCGTTATTAATGGTGAAATCAATATTGTTGACGTATACTGTATAATTAACAATTTACTGGTATCTCCAACCATAATACTTATATTGTATTAGTGTTGCTTTGAATTAAGGGGGGGTACCCCCCCTTAATACCCTATATTTTCATGGCCATTACTATTACTTTGAATGAAACTATGTATCTTTTGTGGGGTTCGAGCAACCACAGGGAGGTCAAATAATGATCATAAACAAAATATTTGTAATTTTACGTCGCCCTCTAGGGGGCAGGTGCGCAAATGCAAAATTCACTTAAAACGCTACTCTACCGTCAGTTTTGGTCCAAATTTGGTGAAATTAGCACTATTTTCCTCAGGACGGTTCTGCACATGAAACATACTTGGCAGAAAATAAAATTTCGATTTAATTTTCATTTTATAATTAGAAATATTATTTTTCACTTAAAAATATGGGTTTTTTCATGAAAAATGCCGCATTGGAGCAGTTAGGAATAAAAATTAAAAAATGTGGCAAGTATGTTTTATTACTGACAAAGGCAGCACCAATGTATAAAAAAATTATGAAAATTGGTTCAAAAATGGCGGAGGAGTAGTATTTTGAAAAATGGAAATATCGTGAAATGTAATTCCGAGAAAATTTGCTTTAAAATTTGAATCTTCCCGCTCAAACCTGACTGTCTGTAGTCTGTTAACGGTCAGTAATGTTGGACACTATGTCGTCATACCAACTCACTAAAATTATCAATATGGGGGTTTTCGGGGTCGGTGATTTCATTTCTGATCTCTGTTTTAATGTTTGGTGGTATCTAATATGTCTTGTCTGACAGCATGTCTGTCTGTCTGTCTCCCAAATTTTGACGGACAAATTGAAAGACGGAAAGACAGCGATAACTCGAGAACTAAAAAAGATCCCGCCAAACTGTTTCAAGATTTGAACTCCCCATTAAATTCTGCATCAGATGAAATAGAAAACCCAAAATGTGAAAATTTGACCCAAGGAGGGGGTACCCCCCCCCCCTTAAATAAATAAATGTTATTCTATATTATATCAACACAATGAGCTTCTTGAAGGTGGAACTCAAAGGTAAAAAATCCCTGAAACTTCCCCTGAACGAGGAACAGTGAACCATGGTGTATGACGACATGCTATCATGATTCTAACATACTTCGTTATAGTCCCACTACTCCCCCACCTGCAGAACCCATCAAGTTTGTTAATTTTACGCCAGCGAATGAGCTCAACCAATAAATGCAGAATAAACGCCTCCGTGATATAATATGGTAAATGAATGAAATGCAAATAAGAACGATTCATTCAGTGTTATGATCTTAGTCATGAATTCATTATAATAATATAATTGATCCGAGATAACCTACCAGCCATGAAATATAATGCATTAGTTCAAGATAATCAGCTACAGTAAACTAGATGGTGGTGCTAGTGCACCGCGAAAGAAGCTCTTTAGCTTCAGACGACTGTTCAATTGTACACGCCTTCATTCAAGTTACACTCAAAATAATTTATATACATCAATAATGTTTATCACATAAGTGCCTATATTATGTTCTCTAAGAGTTAATGAACAGAGGGCGGCACATAATTATTGACCTTATCGATAAGTTTGCTATATTATTAGAAGTTCGTTAGGACTTCTTACCACGCTTCCACAAAATTTGAAACCTTCCGGAAACCACAATTTTTAATCGAAAAACAGTGTCACACTCTCCTAGAGTGAAAGCGAGCATATTGGGGGATGGTTGAGTGCATAGGGCGGCTGCAGCACTTTGTCAGCTGATTTTAATTCTTATTTTATTTATTTATATCAATTTGAATTTGAATATTTTCCCCCGTATTCAAGATCGTCATAAATTAATTAGTGTAAACCACTGCAGTCGGCCGCTGCTTATATCCAACTGAATGGTAAAGTCAACTAATAGTTGAACCATTCCATGTACTGAGCTGTTGAGAAGTATAATTCCAGTGCCAGTCCAGTTTCCAGTCCATCATTATCATTACATTGCTTAATTTGAATATTATTCTAATTATATACATAAGCATTGTGACTTAAAAAAAGAATCCAAATAATACTGTCCAAATAATAATCCAAATATGATTTGTCAACTCCTGCCTACCTAACCCGGAATTCCCCATCCCCCGTCTTCTAAGGGATTCAAATTTGTTAGCTCTCTATAAATAAATTTTTCAACATACTGACATTATTATATTGTTAAAAATATAAGATTAAGCAATAAGATTGTAATTGATTGGAAATAAATGATATTCCGAAGCATTTTTATTCAACAAAATTATATAAACAAGATACAGAAGTTTTATGTGGAAATAAATGATATTCCGATGCATTTTTAATTCACTGAGCCATAAGATATTGACTTGAAATTCAGAAATTTTTATAGTAAATTTGTTCAAAAATTTTTTTCAAAAAATTTTTTTCTAACATTAGTTTTTTACTTTTCTCAGAACATTCTTTATCCCTTTTTGGTCGGTTTCTATATGAAACCGATATGTAATTATGAAATTAATATTTGTAATATATGAAATTCCATATATGGTATAATTTTGTAAATACGATCTACTTTTGGGGGTTTAAATTATTGTTTAGGTGCATAAATTATATTTCCATTGCATCTCAGTTTTTTAGTGAGTCAAAAATCTTCGTAATTTTTCAGAACCTTATGGAAACATAGTTTTCGGGTTTCCACATTTTGTGGAGCCCTGCTTCTTACTGTAAAAGTATTCATTATCTATATATGTATGTATGTCCAGTATATAGGGATAACTTCTCCGAAGCTTTAGCTCATCCGTCAATGAAAGTTATATCAATTGACGACGCTCAACCAGGATGTGGAAAAAAAGTTTCGAAAAAATTTATTAAAGCGTCTTTTATTTATTTAGAAAATTAGCCCCATAACACGAAAATTGCCATAGACTCAATGACTCATACCATAGACTTAAAACACCAGCTCTGCTATACCATAGACTCAAAACACCAGCTCTGCTAGCTATACCATAGACTCAAAACACCAGCTCTGCTGGTGCTAATGAGGGCCTAGTAAGCTACTACTATCAATTGATTGAATGGATAGGCCCAAACTGCAGAGAAGAGTATATTACTTCCAAGTTTGTGTGTCAACTAATAGTATATTATTGTAATATAGTTGGTGTAGGCCTATACATGTTATTGTAGTAGTTTGTAATGTATTATCCCGCCAGCTGAATAGCTCTTTCCAGTGTGCCAACTAATAGTATTATATTATTGTAGTATAGTAGGCCTATACATTTTATTGTAGTAGTCTGTAATGTATTATCCCGCCAGCTGAATAGCTCTTCCCAGTGTGCCAACTAATAGTATATAATGTATTACCCCGCCTGCTGAATAGCTCTTCCCAGTGTGCCAACTAATAGCATTGATAGTAACAATGTGTTGGCAAGCTGTATTTTTCGAGGTGTTTGTTATTATATATTTATTATAGGAAGGGATCTAGGGGTCTTAACCTCGAATGATAAGTTTATTTTACCGAAAATAACTTATCTTTTATTGGCGCAATTGTAGGACTAATTCCATCACATGCGTACTTTTTAACCGGGCAGTGTACAAATTTAGGAATCGCGTAATTTTTCTTGAAATTAATATCTCACATATCTCTCCAAACCACATACGCGTTTCGACCTTACTGGGTCTCATCCGCGTGGTGTCGGATTCGAACCTGGGACCTCGAGGTGGAAACCGAGACAACAACCACTAGGCCACAGGTTCTTGAGATATGGAGTATTAATTTCAAATTCAGCTGCCATTTTATTAGCCCCTGATTTTTATTATTGATAGTAACAATGTGTTGGCAAGCTGTATTTTTCGAGGTGTTTGTTATTATATATTTATTATAGGAAGGGATCTAGGGGTCTTAACCTCGAATGATAAGTTTATTTTACCGAAAATAACTTATCTTTTATTGGCGCAATTGTAGGACTAATCCCATCATATGCGTACTTTTTAACCGGGCAGTGTGTACAAATTTAGGAATCGCGTAATTTTTCTTGAAATTAATATCTCACATATCTCTCCAAACCACGTACGCGTTTCGACCTTACTGGGTCTCATCAGCGTGGTGTCGGATTCGAACCTGTGACCTCGAGGTGGAAGCCGAGACAACAACCACTAGGCCACAGGTTCTTGAGATATGGAGTATTAATTTCAAATCCAGCTGCCATTTTACTAGCCCCTGATTTTTATTATTGATAGTAACAATGTGTTGGCAAGCTGTTTTTTTGTGGTGTTTGTTATTATATATTTATTATAGGAAGTGATCTAAGGGTCTTAACCTCGAATGATACGATTTTTTTTCCGAAAATAACTTATCTTTTATTGGTGCAATTGTAGGACTAATCCCATCACATGCGTACTTTTTAACTGGGCAGTGTGTACAAATTTAGGAATCGCGTAATTTTTCTTGAAATTCATATCTCTCCAAACCACGTACGCGTTTCGACCTTACTGGGTCTCATCAGCGTGGTGTCGGATTCGAACCTGTGACCTCGAGGTGGAAGCCGAGACAACAACCACTAGGCCACAGGTTCTTGAGATATGGAGTATTAATTTCAAATCCAGCTGCCATTTTACTAGCCCCTGATTTTTATTATTGATAGTAACAATGAGTTGGCAAGCTGTTTTTTTCGTGGTGTTTGTTATTATATATTTATTATAGGAAGGGATCTAGGGGTCTTAAACTCGAATGATAAGTTTATTTTACCGAAAATAACTTATCTTTTATTGGCGCAATTGTAGGACTAATCCCATCCCATGCGTACTTTTTAACCAGGCAGTGTACAAATTTAGGAATCTTATCATTCGAGGTTAAGACCCCTAGATCACTTCCTTTAATAAACTAATAGTATATTATTGTAGTATACTAGGCCTACACAAGTTTGTAATGTATTATCCAGCCAGCTGAATAGTTCTTCCCAGTGTGCCAACTAATAGTTATTATTGTAGTATAGTAGGCCTTATTGTAGCTCTAGCCAATCAGGGAGTGAAATGCCACAACACATTGTCCAAAAATCTGCGGAAAAATTGATTGAGACAGGAAAGAAGCTAAGAACTTCTTAATAATACGCCCTCTAGCGGCACCATCTTTATAGTTTGATATTGATATAACGTGATGCGAAATAAAATTTAATGATTATCTTTTATTTTTAATAAAATAAATAAGGCCTTTCTTTTAAATGAAATATTTCCATTTTCGATTAAAAAAAAATACCACTCTCATTGATATTGCAATCCCTACCGGTACTATAATGCTCTTCTCTGTAATCCTATAAAGTTTATTAATATAATATTAATTCTAATAATATTCCATGTTGTACTTTGTGATATTTTATACCAAACTGTCTTGACCACCGATAGTCCGCTTGTATTTAGCTAGCAAATCCACCCCCCATATAAATCACACCGTGGCAAGTTTGCGAACATAGCCTGCCCATCAGCTTTATTAGTTAAGGATTCGCTGCGCGGGGATTAATATTTTAATAAATATTAAGTTTATTGGCGGTTTATTATTAACTATTCATTACAAGAAAAACAAATCGTCTTTTTTCCCGATGACCCTGTGCGCCCCTTAGCTAGTGAGGTTAATATTATACATCAATGGCTCGGTCATAAGGGAAGAAAAGACTATTTGAAAGGTATTTTTGTTCCACAAAATTGCCTTTTCACTAACCCTGACTCGGAGTAAACCATTGTTCCGGAAGCACACTTAGCTCTCTGGTCCCGGTTAGACTTTGGATATGTACGAATATGCCTAAATACCAGAATTGCAAGGAATTGTGGGTACTGTTGTTAGTAGGTATGAATAGCAGGCATACACATACAGCAGCAGCATTAGAACACATTACAGGAACCTCTCGCTTTTTTTCATAGAATGATTCAGTTGTTATATTATTGACCCAATGTATTTGAGGTTAAATCCGCCATTTTTAGGAAAATAATTTATAGCTGATATTTCACTTCCATCCAATGTATTTCATAGTGTAGTATATTTCGGTGTATATTTTGGTGTAGTTTATTCAAACTACAGTCTTTCCCGAAATGTCCATTATAAATACGTTATTTTTGGTATAAAATAGATTATTTAGCTTAATTTATGTAGCTTACAGATCTCACTCAATGTATCATCTTGGTAATAAAGCCTATTCTGTTTACTATCATTATTATGCATTATTAAGCCTTTAATCACTCAAGCAATTAAATAGCCTATACAACAAACATGTTGATGAAATGTTGTATGTAATCGGTGAGGTAGTTAGGCGTATCTCTATTTCTATTATGCTCAATCCTACTTCTTTCTATATGCTTAAGTGATGTGTTCTGCAATCAGTATCTTTACCTGCAAAATCAGAGATTAATATTCACATCATCAATGATGTGGTAAAATATTAATGACATATATATTTACTGTTTCATTTTTATTTTCAATCAGATCAATCCCTCATTCGTAACAGTTTGCAAACACACCATTGGAAGCCCATCTTCAACTTGAGCATTAAACATGTAAGCGGAACAAATATGATGAACGGGTGGGTGTACTAGAACTTCCCACCTTTACCCTGGATGATGCATCACCGGCTGCTACCCAGTTTATTAAGGTCATCCCATAGAGGCCCTGATTGACATCTGTAATACCTTTATCTTTCGATCTTCATCTCCAGTCGACATAACAAAATGCTGCAGACTCAATAGTATAATAGTATAAAATAATAAGTATAGATCAATAGGAAATAGATTTATTAATTAATTTAATGCTTCTGTAGTTTTATTAGTCATTCTATGTTTTGTTTCGTCGCTGTTGCATTGTTTGTTAATTGTTTTAAGTAATTTATTTGTTCATTATTTCCTGGTGGCGATGATTTCGATAATTACTTTAATTTATTTAATTGTACTTTATCATGTACTTATATTGTCACCAAAACTTACTATCAGAGTAGTTAATCAGCAATTATTGTACGATCAAGTCATAAAGACAATCTCAGTTCTTAATGAGCCAATCGCCAATTTCAAGACTTGTGCTCATCATCTTGCCAGAATGTGCCCCTCTGCCCAATGGATTTTCTCACGTTGTATCTCTCACATGGACTTGTCCTTGTCTTACCCATGATAGGGTGGTGATCAGTGTGAAATGAACACACTGTAAGAGATCAACAATTCAGACATGAACTGTCCAGACTTTAAATAGCCTACCACATGGCAAATAATTTCTTCACCCGACCTGGTAGCTAAGTGGTATTAAAATACCTAAATGAAGTGCCACTGAGTAGGTTATTGGGCCGTTTCGACTGGAGACATACATGTAAAATTGTAAAGCTTCCATGTGACCCATTTATTTATTATATTAAGCAGTAATTGCACAAAGTAAGTACTGTACATTATACATAAATTGTTAACATTGGGGTGCTAGCAGAATAGCTAGCTGTCCTAGTGTCCAGAATAGCTCAACTGTCCTAGTGTCCAGTCTAATTATATTTTAGTTCCACTACATCTTTAATTTCGTCTGTTTCGATTGATTTACAGCAACGTTTACTAAACAATGGCTTCTCAAATACTTCCTCCATATCTTCTAGAGTTCGACCTTTAGTCTCTGGTACAAACAAATATACATATAAGCAACTGGCTGCTCCTATGGACGCATAGAGAGCAAAAACACCACCTTCGCCAATGGCATTCTTAGTGGTTAAAAAAGTGCTTGCGACTACAACATTTGATAACCAATGAACGCTGGTTGCTATGGAATTGCCAGTACTCCTGGCCCAATTAGGAAATACCTCTGAATTGATTGTCCATGGGATGGCAGCCACACCAAAACCAAAAGATGCCATGAACAAGGTGACAGCCGTTACAAGCAAATAGGAGTATCCACTTGTAGATTGGTTGATCGGATCTTTGAAGCAATCTAAATCAGCCATTCGACATCCACCAATCTTGTATCCAGGATCACTTTCCAGAAGGTATTGGGCAATAGACATTAATGTGGTACTTAACCATACCCCCATGAGACTGGCCAATAGTAGAGGCCGTCTTCCAAGCTTATCCAATAAAGATAGCCCAATGGCTAAGGTAACAAACAATACGGCTAGAGGAGGAAATTGTACTAGACCCACCCATTTATAATCCACACCAACTGAAAGCATTATTGGAATCATATAGTACACTATAGCATTGTAACCCACTGCATGATGTATTATTTGTACTGCACAACTAGTAATCAAGGCTCGCAGTGCTGGTTTATGCATTATAATATCAGTGAAACCACTTTGACTTGTCGAATTGATATTTTCTAGAATTTTGTCAATGTCCTCACTGACATCCTCTTTGTTCACAAATTGTTTTAACGCGGCTGTTGCTTCTTCTCTTTTGCCCTTCAATAGTAAGAACCGCGGACTTTCTGGAATAAATAGAAATCCAATAAACTGAACCACTGCCGGAACTGCTCCTAGACCCATTAATAATCGCCATCCAGATTCCCTACTCCGAAACTCTTCAGTAGCCAACGCGGCCACAATAAACCCTAATACTTCAATCAACTGTTTGACAGCAACTAAGCGACCACGCAACGTTGGTGGAGACACTTCTGCAACATAAATATGAACTGTAGACGATCCCAAACCAAGACCCACTCCTGTTATACAACGTCCTACGATAATTACGGCCAGACTATTTGCCAGGGATATAATAATTGGGCCTATGCAGAATGTGACTCCTGATATTAGCATAACTGGGCGTCTTCCTATGTTGTTATTGAGTTTTCCACCCAATGGTGATGTCAACACAGCCATTCCTATAGTTGAACTGACTATAAACTCATACATCCCAGTGGACATTGGATAAGTTTTACTGATGGCGACCATACCCCCTGAGACCACTGCTGTATTGTATCCAGTAAGGAAACCACTTAATGTTGCTAGCACGCAGATGGCATATACTTTACTAGTTGGTTTATCTGATTTCGATGACTTCTCGTCATCCATTGTTTATAATTAAATTCCACTAAATTATTGTTTGGGACCAGTATAGACCAGTATAGCTACTAAAAATACTTTTATACAGGTACACTATTATATTATTGTTCAAGCACTCTTACTCTTTGTCCACTAAATAATTTTTTAATGAAACGTCATTTTTTTATCATGTAGTTTGAAATTTAAAAACTACTATTTCCACACCCTGGAGAAGCTTCACCAGAGAGGTAGAATATTACAATTTGTATATATTTTACTCGACATAATGTATGTTATATAAACTTGTATGTCTAGAACCTTATAGGATAGGATATTCAAAACATAAACTTATATTTTTGTCCAATTTTTTTGCTATTCAAAATTGCTCTGATCGTTTTTTAAAATTTAATCTGAAACTCATGAGTAATCGGAAAATCAGTTAAAACAGTCTGAAAAAAATATTTCCAAAATTATTTGAAAATTTAATTCATTAATATTGTATGTTATTAATATCAATGGTCTTTTCTCAAAAGTTTGAAATCCAAAATCTCCAAAGCACAAGCAAGTACATTATTAACAAGCATAAATATGATTAGTGCCAGTTTGTGGTGCTGCCTTCCAGTGGTTAGTTTCTTAAATTTATCTTTATTTAATTCCTCTAATTTAAATCTTTATTTAATTTTGGAAATTTTAAATAAGCATCAGTAAGGATTTTCACTAATTTACAGTAGTAAATAAATATAATTCACTGTAATAAATGATATAATATATTAATCTGGTATTTGTAATGTATATCGTATGGTTACGTTTTAAATAAACATTTTTCTTATTTCCTTTTAGAATTATAAAAATGAATATTCAATTCACTGAAAATGAAAGGCACACAATCAATGCAGATATGCTTTATTACTGTTCTCTAATGTATTCACTCTCTCCCAAGCTCTAGATTATGTACTATATACAACATTAGCAGCTGTTGCCTTCACCGCGATTGCTATAGGAAGAGCTCAAGCCATACATGTAGGTACAGGAGCTTATTGCATTCTTTCTTCCAATGACCACCATTAGTGGCAATGTATGAACATATGGAAGTCAAACGATCAATATTTTACAAACAGAACGAATGCTAGTCGTTATATGTCATGTGCTTTACTGGTATGGTTTGCAAAACGACTTCATAATTATTATAGTAGTCGCCACCCCGTTAAAATTTAGTAAATTAGCTTCCTGCAGTTAGTTGAGTTTATTGACGGATTAAATTAAAATAAGGTGAACAACATAGAAAAAATAGAAAAAATTATACAAACCAAATTAATGTATACAAAGGGTTATGGGTGCCAAATCAAGGCGTCGAAAAGGTAAAAAGAGGATAACGGGATTACCAGACATTATTGGCCTCTGTTGGCTGTATCATAATATTATCTAGGCATAAATTATAATAATCTACAGTTCGTATTCGTAAAGTAAGCAAAACTATACACCTACTTCAAATTTATTTAAAGTGTTATAAAGTTATTAAATTATGAATGGGAGAATCATTTAGGCTCGTTAAGCCAAGGAATGCCTGTTCACCACCATGGCTGATCTTCCACAGTAAACCCTTCCACTTTGTTTCCCAAGTTGCCTTGGTTCCCAGTTATTAAATTATGACAACCATAAAGAACCTGAACAATAATTTAATTAGTTTTATCAAGAGCAAAACGAGAATCACCCCCATTATTATATAATGTACAAGGACCAACACGGTTAACATATTAACATGGCTTCTACTACTACTAGGATCGGCATGCTGCATTGCAGCTGCATTTGTAAGAATGCTGTGCCGGATCGTCGGCAAAATTGCACCGCCACAACTCCCTATCACCCATGACATTTGCTAGATCATCCGCATCCTCAAGGCCTGTATCCTTTAAGATGCGTCTCAAGAAAGTCATGGGCTGATCACCATGCTTATTTTCTCCATGTGGCAGCCAAAGCACAATATTGTGCACAGGCTGGTCCTCAAGGCGAAAGCAATGTCCTGCAAAGCGGAGGCAGCTTTATTATAGTGCGAAGCTTGGGGGAACCAATGCGACACCTCCAATTTATATAGTGTCTGGTTGGAGATGTGGCATTGTACTTGACACAGTAGTAAACCCAGCGTAGCATTCTTGTGAACGTGCCATCCACAGATTTATTATTGGTGTTATGGTTGAATCCAGAGATTTGGTGTCCTCAGCAGTTAGACCCCAGCATGGACTCATGGACAGCATTAACAGCAAGGATTAACATGGCGATATATGAACAAACGAGATAAATCGGGTGAAAACTAGTAAATAAATGGGATCCACTAAATCATAAACATAAATACATGACATATTTAATGACATATCTGTTATGAGAATTCCTTATTGTCAAGTTTTATAGAATTCGCCAGATTGTTCCAATGTTGACATACACAGAACGACCAAGATAAGGTTAATATTTACAATTTTATACAAACAAACACAAACAAGATAAAACATGATGCAATTAATGGGCTAGTAATAATACTTAGTAGTAATGGCGAAGATAGGGTTGTAATATACAACCACACAACTAATTAATACACAATGAAAAATAAGTGATACAACAAAATAAAAATGAACAAATATCAAAGATACAGAGATACAGAGATTTCGTTTTGGCTATATTTTATATTTGTATAGAATTTCAATAATTTGGTGAGTGATATGATAAATTAGGGAGTTTATTTAGTCTGTAACTAATCACTGGGAAGCAGCACCCCAAACTTGGGCCAATGACGATTCTGCTTGTTGATGACTGGCTTGCGTCTGTATATTAAAACATTTCCTATATTTTGAAAAACATGCCGTAGTAGATGTCGATAACTTAAAGAAATAAACTAATTGGAAACAATTATGTTGCTATGGTAGGCCTAACCCCCTGCCACAATTCATAAAGAAACAAGGGTTTTAGAAAGGTGCGTTAATAATTAATTTTAAGAGTAAACATTTTAACATTTTAAAGCATTTACAAATTAGTACTTTGTTAAGGAATTACACGAACTTAAGATTGCCATGGGTCTTGAATAATTGTAGGAATTCTATGACGAAATAATTATACGTAAAACACTCATAATTAAGCACCAACAATTCAATCACCATTCACCAGTTAAGATAAAATTTAATAAAGTTAGTATTGTTCTGATAGGTCAGACCCCCGCAGACCCGCACCATCCCCAAAAGCGAGCGCCCTCCACGTCTGCCGACCTCCACGTAAGCAGGGGGAATTGGAGCAGATGAGCACAAACTGGAGCCGCCTCCAAACTCCGCTGAGAACGGACGCAAGGCCTCGTTCGCACATCCCCTGCTGCTGTGTCATAAGGGTCTCTGCAAGGTGGCGAATCAGTATGTTGGCCTCCTTGCACCACACCCCATTGGTAGTTTCAACTAAGGGGGTGAAAGAGATCCGACGATACTCACACACTGCGCTATAGTGTACCTTCTTTGCTGGGACTCGCTGCTCGAAGATGGAGACCAGTGACCAATTCACATATGAGGGGGCCGACTGTACGACGCCATTCATTGGGATGAAAGGAGCGCCGACTCCTGCACAGTCTTGTAAGCGGTGTCCAGTGAGGTACAACTCTGGGCAAGGGCTGAAGCAAGGCAAGCAGAGTAGTCCACCACATGAAGATGGCGACCTGTCATCAGTGCTTCAACGAGCCTGACTGTTCTGGCGAGAGACACCTCCCTAGGTATCCTCCTCATCAATGGGTCCCAGATCCCAGGTGACGGACCGGGAGGAGAACCAACTCCTCGTCGACTGTACTGGGGAAGTACCAAACAGAGCCGGAAGGAAACGGTTCACCAGTCTATTGTGGATTGGGACAAGGTCGTCATTAGTGGTGTCCACCACCCGGAGCAGGTAGTCCCACTCCGCCTGGATACAGTGGGTCATCCCTGTATGGGCGGCAGTCTGGATGTACTCCTTGGACACCTCCAAGAGAATATCTATGCTCCTCACACATCCCACAACCGCGCTAGTGTTGCATGCTGAGGTTTGACCACTAGATAACTCTTTGTGGGCTCCGGGTTGTATCCGATTCGAGGCCCACGAGGCACGGAGCATTTCCTCCCACCAACACCTTGAATACTTTCAAATCCTCCTGCTTTTAGTGTCTCCTAACATTTTCATTTTCAAGTTTTTAAATTTCATATGGTATAAATGAGACATTTGCAATTATTACCTTTGAAAATGTTTTGGAAAATTTCTACATTGTTTAGAGATTTTGGTATCATTAGAAAGACTATTTTAATTTGTAAACTAGTCATACTATATTTGATTTGGCAGTAAATCTCGATGTGTCCCCCGCCGACATTCTGAACCTTAGCCAGTCTGCGGATTAGCTCAGAGTAGCAGTTCTGGGGGTGAGCAGTAGGTGTAGATTGAAAAGCAACACTAATTGCATTTCGCAGTTCGGTCAGGTTGGCAAGAGGCTGGCTGTACAGAATGTTGTTTAGAAGACCCCACAAATAAAAGTCACAGGGGGTGGGGTCTGATGATCTAGGGGCCATGTTTTCGGACCATCTCGACCAATCTATCTACCAGGAAACACATATTCATGTATGTCCCCACAATAAGTCCCCAATGTAGTGGAGCACCATCTTGCTGGAAGACAACATATCAGCTTTCGCCAATGCTAGGCAGAAAAAACGTCTGTAACATCTGCAAATAATTAGTACTTCTGACAGTTCCTTCAAACAGGTACGGTCCTATAATGCAGCTTTCGGACATTGAAGGACATAGACAGTTACTTTAGGAGAGTCTCTAAAATGCTCTCTATTTTATGGGGGTTATCTTTACCTCAAACACAGAGTTCCATCGATTATCCCGGCCATTCAGGGCAGGTGGAATGTGACTTCATCACTGAAGAAGACTCGCTCTATGTCATTGTTCTGCAAAGTCTGAGAGATTTCTCCAGCAGCGATAAGTCTTGTGGGGTAATCAGAAGGTTTTAGACCATGACTCCTTTGAATTTTATATGGCTTAAATCTCCGTTTACTTTGACGGTTAATCAATGCTATGGGTGCTACCTCGACTCAATTTTATTAAGGTGTAGCGGAGTTATTTGAAAACGAAAACGGGTCAAATTTTGTGGGACACAAATTTTGTGAAACTCACTTGTTATGTGGTGTAACTTGTGTATAGTCTAGCTAAATCAAATCAAATACAGTATCACTAGTTTATAAATTCAAATTGTCTTTCTAATGATACCAAAATCTCAAAACAACTTAGAAAATTTCCAAAACATTCTTCAAAGGCAATAATTGCAAATGTCTCATTCATACCAGAAACCAGATGAAATTTAATAAACATAAAATGAAAATGTCTGGAGTCACTACAAGCAGGAGTTTTATGAACTGCGCCAGGGGGTTACCACAGCAACATAATTGTTTCCAACAAGTTTCTTTCTTTAAGTTAGCACTCTAGCTTTCAAATGATACCAATAATCCCAAATTTTATTAAGGTGCAGCGGAGTTATTCGAAAACAAAACCGTGTCAAATATTGTGGGACACCCTGTATATCAGATTAACATTCGCATCCAGGCACCATATATGAGGCTGATAATAGTTTGTGAGTATATGATTATGGATGTTTTGTGAAAAGTAGTGGTGAATGGAAAATTGTTTTAGGAATGGATGGTATCAAAATAGCGAAGCTAGTAACCTGATACCAACCAGAGGTTAGATTAAATATGTTTTTACATTGAAATGTGGTACTTGAATGATGGTGAGGAGGTGGGGGGTGGGAAAGGGGAAATGGATGGATGGGGGGGGGGGGATTACTATGCAAAATGAAATTGTAAATTAACCGAAAAGATGATTGCATATATATTTATTTATATATACAGTAGTCTGGATGGCCTACACACTAAGAAATACATGTAACAATAGGCCTACATAAGAGAGTTAGGGCAGTATAGACTGATTTAGAGCTTCATTATTATTACTCTAACTAACTGTTGAGTGTAAAATCCCAAATGATTGGGCCAAAGTTGTCCCAGATACGAAAATAATTAGGTTCCAACGTGGTCCACCCCATGATAACTGTATATATAACTGTGATAATTGTATATAATGACGGATGTAAAACAATGGTGTTCAAATATATTTGTAGAATTAGTAATAACCGGGATTATTTCATTCTATGCCTAGCTAGCGTTACAAGCGTAATTAATAAATAAATAAATATGTCTTCGTCGATATTGTACCAGTTACACCTCAGTTATTCTTTCCTTATAGTCATGGGGGTTTCTGTTAGAAAGCTGGCCATTCAAGGAGTTTAAATATGTAACACAAATGAATTTCCTCGTAAAATAACTGCGGTATGAGCGTTCTAAAGTTGCATGATTTTGCACCTGCCATTTCATTCTATTTAATTTAATAAATACTTATCCTTCCATGTTGGTTTCCCCGTTGGTTTCCCGGTGATGATTCATGATCCAAGTGAGACTTTTGAATAGAAATATGTAGATACTGAGAACATCCGAGGGAGAGAATGATCTATCACAGCTCGACGATATTCATACATAATCAAAATGTTCCAGAACATTGTGTATTTATTTAATAGAATAAATGGCCTGCAGCGGAAGCAAATACATGCAAAATTCGAATGCCCATATCTCAGCTATTTCTGTCAGCTTTCCACTAGTACCAACAAATCATTAAATGTTTGAAGAATAACTGCGGTGTAACTGGTGCAAGATCGACGGAGACACTTTATTTAAACGCTTGTAGCTAAAGAATGAAAGCAAACATACAAATTCTGGCTCACCCACTAAGGAGGAGGGAGATGAAAGTAACTCTGTTTCAAATTTCATGCAATCTCATTACGATTTGTAGAAAAATTTGGGGGGGGGGGGGTCCATGTACCAGAATAACGACACTATATTCCAGGACATGCTGAATGTGTATATTGGTTGTAAAATTTTGTATGGGCTTCCAAAATTTATCCTGTACATAGATATAAATAATATATTGATATTTATTATATACATACATATATTAAAAGACTAAGTTCTAAGTTCATTCGATATTCTGACGGCAAGCCTGTTCATCTTCAGCTCCCAAACCACAACACATACCCTTACTACTACTACTACTACTACTATGATCGGCATGCTGCATTGCAGCTGCATTTTTAAGAATTCTGTGCCGGCTTATCGACAAAATTGCACTGCCACAACTCCCTATCACCCATGACATTTGCTAGATCATCCGCATCTTCAAGTCAAGTGTCCTTTAAGATGCGTCTCAAGAAAGTCATGGGCTGTCCACCATGCTTATTCACTCCATGAGGCTGCCAAAGTACAAGATTATGCACTGGCTGGTCCTCACGGCGAAAGCAATGTCCTGCAAAGCGGAGGCGATTTTGTTCTAGTGTCAAGCTTGGGGAACCAATGAGACACCTCTCATAGCAATGTTATATAGTGTCTGGTTGGAGATGTCTGCATTGTACTTGACACAATGAACCCGGCGTAGCATTCTTGTGAAAGTGCCATCCAGAGATTTGGTGTCCTCAGCAGTTAGAGCCCAGCATGGACTCCCATAGAGGAGTACTGGAACTACTGCTGCTCTAAATAATCGGACCTTAAGTTTCCGATTAATTCTCGGTGACTTCCAAATCCTGGAAAGCCTATTCAAGGCTGCCCATGCCTTTCCCTTACGTATTCGAAGGTCCTCACCTGACTTCCGGATCCATGATCCCAGATAACAGAAGTCATCCACATGCTCAAGCATACCATCTTTTGAGCTTATGCTCATCTGATCAGAGACTTGCTGAGGACTTTGTAAGTTAACTGTCAAAATTTTGGTCTTTCTGGAGTTAATAAAAAGACCAACACTAGAAGCAGCATGTTCTAATGAGCTGAAGAGCCGTTGGGCTCCCTCTAGTGATTCTGAGAGTACTCCTAAGTCGTCAGCAAAGTCTAGATAAGTTAGGTACTTGGCAGGATTTCCTCGACTTCTGGAGCCAGTAGGTGGAGTTATCATCACCCCATCATCATTATGATGATCTAAGGACATGTGTAGAGCATAGTCAACAACAATTATGAACAAGAATGGTGCAAGTGTGTCTCCCTGGAGGACGCCCCATAACACTTCAAATGGTTCTGTGTCACCGTTAACAGTAGACACAAATGTTGTCGAACCATCGTATACTGATCTGATTGCTGCAATAATTTCATCAGGAATCCCATATAATGAAAGTATGCTGAACATACGTGAGCGAGAGACTGAATGAAAGGCCTTGAAGAAGTCAACAAAGATAACAGCCAGATGCCTGTCTTTCTTTTTTGATAACTCTTCAATTATCCTTCTCAGTGCCAAAATGGGCTCCAGGGTCCCA
>JAUCBJ010008156.1:0-91695 GCA_032718475.1 Nemertoderma westbladi
CTCCACCGGTACCTTTATTGGTACCAATGTCCCGTTCCCCCCAACGTTTAAAAATTTAAATTTTTATTTTTAAATCACTGATTTATTTTATCTTATTTTACGTGATTTTATTGTATATCGTATTTTGAGTGTAATTGTAATTTTCATTTCATCATATTTTCAACTAAAAGAGAAATTAATTATCTTTTTGATGATGTACACCATTAGGTGTATTTTGAGTGCAATAATAATAATAATTGTACTTATTTTAATTTTTTAAACAGTGGAAAACCTACTGAATAAATGTGTAATAATTATATTTCCCGTGTTTATTATTATTTAGCAACAATCCCGTGTAACCGTATTTATAAGTTGATGCCAGGTATAATTGTTTGTTGTATTTATGTATTTTAACATGTGTGGCGAAATAAACTAAACTAAACTAATCTATATACGGTCATTCGGGTACTGCCTGACAGCCTGGCCGATGTAGGCCTACTAGCTAACTGGCAGACTGACTGCAGGACTGGATTGGAACTAATTATGTTACTGCAGTACTGGCTGACTGGTAGCAATTAAAGTTAGCAGTTGATTATTCAAAGTTATTAAAGTTAGCAGCCTGTATGGAATCCATCCAAAAAGTGCGCCGGATAGCGCGCCGACCAATTTTTATTGCAAAAAAATGCGCCGATGCAATTTCAAAGAAAACCCGCACCAACGAAATTTTCCCTCTTATTACTTTCGTACAAAGCATGCCGGTACCTCTAGTATTACAGTATTACCGGTCTACAGACTTGCCTATTCTCTGACAGTGCGTTTTCTTGCTTTGGTTTTTAAATGATCGTTTATTGTTTTGGTTAGAAAATACCGCCTCTGTAACCTGCTCCTTTCCTTCAATTAGTTAAGTTATCGTTTATTGTTTTGGTTAGAAAATCCCGCCTCTGTAACCTGCTCCTTTCTCTCAATTGGTAATGTTATCGTTTATTGTTTTGGGTAGAAAATCCCGCCTCTGTAACCTGCTCCTTTCTCTATAAACTGTATAAACTTTCCCTGATGGTCCCTGCTGTGTACCAAAGTAATAATTCCTGAAATTTTTAAGCGCGCGGCACATTGAAACAATTTTGAAGAGCGCCACGGCTGCACGGCCACCAGCAGAGGCCACGCCAATGCAATTTCAATTTTGAAGGAATGTAGTTAACCAGTCTGTCAATGTCAGTACGGTACTGCCAGACTGCTGTCAGGCTGTACCTGTCCCCTGGTCCCTGCTGCCCTGTACAGCAGTACTGTAAAAGCTTTTGCGGACATAACAAGTCATTTTTACGCAATGCACAGAATACTCTAAAATAGCCCTAAAATTGTTCAACTACGCATCGGACAGAAATTAGAACCAAGATGACGAAATCTGTCAGCTGATTCTTTGTGTACGTGGAGATCTCTTTGTTCGAGCTTAGTCAGCCAATCAGAGCAATCTTCCCAGTTATGCCAGTAGAGACCTACCTGAGGAAACTAGGCATGCGCAGTTATCGTTTTTCTGAGAATTAGATTCCTCTTAGAATTCTGTACTAAGTATGGACGTTTCAGACTTTAGCCCAAGAACATCTGATGGCTGGAGTTATAAGGACGTAAATCTATCTTGTCATTTGACTCATTTCAAATCATATGCATTGCACTAAACATAACTCACCTGGTGTAAAGGCTTTTGCGTAATTAGCCGGTTATTTTCCCCGTAAAGTACTCTGTAGTTGGTTTAACAGGCATAAAAGGCCGTGTCCTTACTGTACTGTTGTTTTAGAGGACATAAAAGCCATTTCTTCTGTATGTGTACTTTAGCGGACATGATTAACAATTTTATGACGCAATGCGCCAAATCCTCTGTAATGCGCCAAATCCTCTGTAAACAGTGTAGCTACCATGACGACGGCTAACAGCTGATGCTGTATACGTGGACCTTTTCTTTGTTCTCTGTTCCTTCTTTGTTCGGTCGACCAATCAGAGCGTTTTTTGCCTCTGTGTTAGAGATTGTATATAGAAACTCGTGGAGTTGAGTCAGTATGTGATTTTGTCCACAGCCTACAACACCGGCTTTGGAACCTCCGTGTTTCAGTCTTTAGTCCAACATTAGTAGGCTTAATTATAGAACGTATATCCGTTATCATACTAACATACCACACTAACCCACGATCATATCAATTTATACCTTAACATTTTACTGCTTTTACTGTCGGTTATTCATTATATTTGTTGATGGAATATTATATTTGGAATACTGATAAATAATCAGACACCCCAATCTTCTTTATATACTAAAGGTTAGAGAGACCGGTTACATATAACCATTGCGACTTACATTAAGTGGTTTGAAGTGAATCTAATGCTATTTTATAGGCCCTACACGTATTGTCTGTTGTTCTCCTTATATGTGACTAAAATTAGTGAAGGTCGGCAGATTGGTGTGCAGCATTGTGCAGTATTGTGTATGATCGTGATTGATAACGAAGCATCTCCTAAAGAATGCGCCATATACGTGAATCTATAGCCATCCCGTTGTGTCTAGTTTAAGTCATAACTCTGTTTATATACTTAAAGCGCCACGTCCTAAAGGAACTGTTAATATTTCCCGAAAGTGAATAATATTTGTCAGAGATTATATATATTACGATCAGTCGAATAATACAGTAGGCCTACCCCGCAATACGGTTAGGCTCCCGAATCCAGTCTCCCGGGTATATCCAGCGGGTGAATGATCGTGCATAGACTGGCTTCGGCTAATGTAGTGTATCAAATACTTGTCATAGGCTAAAGACTATCTATCATCTAAAAGACATCCCAATTTGGCAGGTTAAACTGCTAAAGGTCTGAAAGTGCGAACAATAACGGATATACGCTTCTGTATTGCAGTAGGCAATAAAGCTGAAGTACCGGTTAACCGGTACCTAGTAGGCCTGACTACCTAACCACCCGGACCGGTACCTACAGCAGTACAGGTACAGCAGTATTATTCGATTGTTAAATTGTATACCGGTAGGCTGTTTAAGAGATTAGGGACTGTACACCCCTTGTTTCTTTTGGAGCTTACTTATTTCTGTCAGTTTTGTTTATTTGTAGGCCAGTATTGAGCAGAAGGCATGTAAGCCTGCTCAGATTGTACAGACAATTTGTAGGCTAGACTGTTGTCTGACTGTTGTTAAGTCTGAAGGGACTGTAGTGTGTGTAGAGCATATGTCCGAAAAAGTACTAGTTAGGAAAGTAGGGGCTGCCAGTGCTGTGAGGTGAACCCCCTCGAAACAATAAGTCGTACTACTCGGTTAGAACGCATACTAACTAACCATTTCGGAGTCTGCATATACTGTAGTTTATTTGGGCTTGATAGTAGTCTGCCAGCGTTTGGTCTGTACCTTGTTTGTGTAGTCTGTATGGGTAGCGTAATATTTCTTACTTAGATAATTTGTAGGCTGGATTTTGTCTGGCTGTTGTTAGGTCTTGAGAGATTTCGGTGTGTGTAGAGTGTATGTCCGATAAAGTGCCAGTTGGGAACATAGGGGCTTCCAGAGCTGTGAGGTAAACCCCCTCGAAAGAATAAGTCGTCCTACTAGGTTAGGACGCATACTAACTAACCATTTCGGAGTCTGCATATACCGTAGTTTGTTTGGGCTTGATAGTAGTCTGTCAGTATTTGGTCTGCATTTTGTTTGAGTAGTCTGTACGCGTAGCGTAATATTTATTATTCAGAGTTTATGCGATTATTCGCAACATTCATTCCCCAAGTTTATTCCTACAGTAATTGTGCTTGTTATATATACCGTTATAGTTAAACTAACCCCGGTACTACATCAGGGCTGCTTGGCGTAGGTAAAGACTGGAGATTTTATGCTTTGGTCACTCCGGCAGATGCCGTGGTTCTTTTAGCTGTTCAAGTATTTCTAACTGCTAGTTATTTGTTGTATAAGTACTTGTACCTAATTTAGGGTTTAGTGTACAGTGCTTTCCGAAGGTGATTAGTGTGTAGGCAGTATATTTGTGTTGTAAAGTGGTTAATAGGCACGTTGGTTCTGGTAGACCGCGGTAATTAACTTCTAGGTAGAAACACTCCGTGATACATAACATAGTACTTATAGCGATACGGCTATAAGTCGTCAGACGGTGGTATTTTTTCTATCTGGACAACGCAATATATTTACTACTGCTTGTTATTTTCAAATACCGTAGTACCCTGTCCGTTGTAATAACCAGATATTCTAACCCTTTGTTAGGCTGGTTTGTAGACTTCTTGTAAAATTACCCTAAAATTTCGTACGTGTAATTTTTTGTGTTTATTTAGAGATTGTAATCTCAACCCGAATTGTACGTAATTTGTAGTATTAAGTAACTTAGGTAAATTAGAATTATTTGTTTTAGTGTCCAACAAGTAGCACTCCACTGAGAGCGCACAGCTTCTGTGTAGTGACTCCCCCCAGAAATAATAACATTTATTTCAAATATTGACAAAACCCATTTTAACGGGTATATATATTATAAATCAACTCAAACCGATTTATAAAATAGTAGGCCTGCCATACATCAATTAGGTCTAAATATCAGTTGGACTACTGCTTAAATAGCGGTAATAAAGTAAGTTAAAGTAACCAAGTAACCCCTGAAATTTCAGAAATTCAATTATTCTAAAATAATTGACATACCGGTATTTACAATAGGCTTATTATATTTATTTCTATAAATTTAGGCTGAAAGTATACCGGTATTCTGTAATTAATTCTAGTCCATAATTATACTTATATATACTATAAGTGTAAGCTGTATACCGGTATTCACGATAGGCCTATTATATATTTATATACTTGTGCTGGAATTACATACCGGTATTCTGTGACAAACCTAGTCTGTAATAATACTTATATATACTATAAGCATACCGGTATTCTAATATATTATATATATATCACGCTACACTGAGTAGCAGTATCGGTAATTAATTACTAGGCTAACAGTTGATACTGAATTACTAGACTTGCTTTAACTGTAATATAGCAGTAGGCATTCAACTGTACAAACAAACATGTCTGACACAAAGCAAAACCTGTCAGACAGTCTCCTAGATACAACCATATGTGACCCAGACAGGAGTGTGGAACGTGTAGGACCGAAGTTCAACTCACCTCCTACTGTAAGAAAGATCATCCCTCCCGTAGTAATATCAGACCCTAGGCTAGTCCAACATCGTAGGTCTATCATAGGCACTCTAGCTCAGGTCAAGCGGGACCAAGAAGCAGCAGAACAGCAGCAACCCGTGAGCCAAGAACTTATTTCTCAGCGGCCCGACAGCTCCAGTAGTGCGGATACTGTAGAGCTGACACCCGAGCACGGCGCAAAGATGACAGATGCGGTTTATTCGGACCCCCTTCTCATCCTTCCTGCAGCCGTACTCACTAGGTTATTGATTGTGGTGGAAGAACACCAGATCGATTGGGCGAGAAACAAGCGATCGACTAAAGATAGTTATGCGGGATACACAAGGGAAGAACTGAAGTCTATTGTCGAGTCGCAATGGAACTTCCCCGGACCCGGACTCCCGTTGGATTTATCAGAAGCTGCCTGGGAAGACATACACAGGATGGGAGTAACCAAGGAAACCATCGATCCAGCTGTGTGGAAGAGGTCCGCAGCCGGATACGTACAGGGATTCTTCAGCTCTATGGAGCGATTAAAGGAACAACTGTTTCAACAACCCCAAGGACCTCAAGAGCAGGGACAGCTGCTTTATCAAGTTAGAGAAAGAATTCTGCGAATCAGGCTAATCTTATCGGCCTTTGAGGAGGCTTCTAAAAGAAGACAAGACACGTCGTTGCAAGTTGCCGTAAAGACTTGGTTTCAACGGGTGAGTCTCCAGGTTCAAGGAATGGCTCAGTGGAAAGTTCAACTGGATGAGCACTCAACCCATGGAGAATCAACAGACGCTACTTTTTCCCAAGTGGAAAGTGAAGCGACAGCTGAGAAACCGCATAAGAGGGGTGCCATTGACATCTATCTGTCAGACTATCAACGTTTTTTAGGTGATGAAGAGTTGAGGAGAAGGCTAGATGGACTTAGCCCTAATAGTGAAGGAACCCAGCGTGTGTTGGACGCCATCGATGTGGATATGAGAGCTGCGAACCAAGCTAAATTTGATGAACAACTCCGCATCACTAGGGTCCAAGAAGAACAAGTAAAGAAAAAACGTATAGCAGACAGAAAGACAGCGGCAGTGGCAGCAGCAGTGGCAGCGGCAGAAGCGGAAAGAAAAGCGGCAGCGGCAGCGGCAGCGGCAGAAGTAGAAGCGGAAAGAAAGGCGGCAGAAGCGGAAAGAAAGGCGGCAGTGGCAGCGGCCGAAGCGGAAAGAAAGGCGGCAGTGGCAGAGGCAGAGGCAGTGGCAGAAGCAGAACGGAGAGCCTCTGAAGAAACCACCCAACTAGAATTGGAAAACATTCAGGAGAATCAAGACTGCATAAATAAACAGTTAACAGCTAGTCAAATGCAGATGATGGGTCGATCAACTCCCAAAAGACAGGGATATACATCATCTGAGGAAGGCGATACCACCGATCCTGAAGGCGGAGGAAATAGATCTCATCTAAGCAGACGTAGAAGAATGTCCCACCGTCAGAAATTGCCTGATTTGCCCCCAGCTGTTAGAAGGCAACTAAATAATACAAACTTAGGTAGTATAGAACCCACAGACCAAATAATTAACATAGAAAGACTCCCTACTATAGTAGATGAGCCTGAAATAATTAGGCCTGTTCTCGAAGCCACCCCTTCGGTGATAGAGACACCTGTACTCCCTGAACCTACCTCTAAATTCCCTCTGCACAGCACGAAGCTACCTGTGCCCCACAGAACCACCCCTGAAATTGTTCATGTCCTGGACTCCGAGCGAAATATTCATGACTTGTCGCCCGTTGTCCCTCGTCCGCCCGCTACAACGTTGGCGCCTCCCGCTTCGGCGGTCGAGTGGGTAGATGAGGGACGACGGGAGATGGGTCTCCTGCTCGGACAGCTGAGGGAACAACATTCTCGCTCCTCTCAGCAGGCCCAGGAGATGGAGGGAACTGTGCAGCAGTTAAAGGGAACAATTAGAGAGAGTAGGTTAGAGTTGCAAGAAGTGCAGCAAAGTATCGCGTTAGAACGCGATAAATTAGTAAATACACAAAAGGGTATACCACCAACCCCGGTAACAATGTGTCAACCTGTTAGGTCTGAAGTATTTCATGCGCAAGGTGTGGAGCCTACACGCATCTATACTGCTAGCGAAGTAGAAACTCCTATAGTGAACCCTATTAAGGGTAATTATAGACCTGTTGATAATGATATTCCCTATAGACCTGATCATAATCCGAGAAATTTATATACCGATAACTCGATATTAAATAACACGATGGCCCAAGAAAGTTTTACGCGTCAAATGGCTAGAACCGAAGCACGTCAAGCGGTAAAGGTGGGAGAGATAGTCAAGTTCAATGTAGATGAGATGAAATGGTTACCTTTTAATGAATATTATAAAGATAACATACAGAACTCTGTACTATCTAATGGAGAGAAACTTAGATTCCTCATCGAGTGCTTGGAAGGATCTCCCAAGTTAATGGCGTTAAAGTTTATTGGACATCCAGACGGATTAAGACAAGTTTGGGATACACTAAACATCAGGTATGGTAATAGGAATAACATAGCTAAATATTTGTATGCAAAATTAGTAGCGCCCCGAAAGTTCATCAGCAGCGGGATAATAGAGTTTTCCGATGAGATTCAAGAGATCTGTAGACAATTAGATTGGCTAGGTAAGTCTCATGAATATCAGAGTTCTATGGTTATTGGAGCCGTGGCTTCTACTTTACCGAAGGGTGGAGTAGGTACACGCTGGGATAAGAAAGTGTTATATATGATGGAACAACAACGACGAGACCCTACCATGGCTGATCTCATGTCATTCTTAGATGGAGAAGTGAAATTACAGCTCCTAAAACAGTCCAGAGAGAAGACACCGGAAAACAAGGTAAGTGAGAAACCCGTTTCTAGGAGAAAGGTAACACCAGTGTGTTATACAGACGACGGCGGAAGCCAGACTTCTCAAGGAGAGGATAGCGGGAAAGACACTGAAAGATCTTATTATGTCAATAAAATGCCTAAAGAACAGGTAAGTAAATTCAAGTCTCGAACCAATGACAGGAGAGAACAGGTAAGAAAAACTCCTCCTACGTCTCCTAAGAGAATTCAGGTGAGAAAGCCCGAAGAAAGAACGAGTGTGCGCAATGTTATTCAAAATAAGGTAAGTAACATCAAACCGAAATGTGCGCTATGTGACGGGACCTACCGTTTGAATATGTGTGATGAATTCCTGAAGAAATCATTAACGGAGAGACGGGAAGTCATGTGGGATAAGCGGTTGTGTTATAATTGCCTCAGACAAGGACACCAACGGCGAACCTGTTACTCCGACACAAGGTGTGCAAAGCGTGGTGCGAAACATCATATCTTGTTGCACACTGAATTGGAGCGAAACAGCCAGAGTCAGGTAAGTGATTCCGAACTACATGTCCAATTCAGTGATGTGAACGACACTGACCAAAGTTCTGAGATGGAAGGATTCTATACCGATGAATTCTCCGACGAAAATGAATCCTGTTACATGATAAATACCGCAGTGTATCGAGCACTTACGTATGAAAAAGACACAGACAGCGACCTCACCCTAACTACTTCTGAGCGACAACCATCTTGGAAAGCGCCACCTTCCAATGTAGGAATCCGAGAATTTCCTGTAGTACAGGTAAGGGTCCACGGACCTAAAAGGAGTTATGTAGTGAACGCCCTCCTTGACTCCGGTAGTACAGGAACATTCATCGACAAAGAACTAGCCGAAGACATCTTTGCGGGACAACCCAAGTTCCGAACTAAGCTAAACATGTCAGGAATTATGCAGGTTTGGAAATCTACAGTAATAGCGGATTATTATGTAGGTGCGTTGTCCACCCCCCAGGATGAACTAGGAGAACATAGTATAAGGTCAGTAAAAATGGTGGCGATAAAGAACTTCGCTACCACCCAAGTGGAAACTTATAACTGGGATGAGGACGATTTCACCCAGCAACTGGAAATACCTAGATTCAACACCGATTACCCTGGAGTGCAAATACTCATCGGTCAAAACGCGCATGAAGCGCTCGAGACATTGGAGAAACGGCCTGCTCAACCGCAACCACTACAAGCTTATGCGGGAAGAACTAGAGTGGGTTGGTACTTTACTGGCCCTTCCCGTAGAACTCTCATGGAAAGATTACCGAAAGACCAGGTATATCAAGTAAGAGAATGGGAAGTCGAGGGCAGTGAGTTAGACGATACAACTGAGGGAACACCATACTCCTCAGATAATGATGATGTCCACCAACTTTTCGACGAGGAGAATACCATTGATCTCCTTAAGGAAAACGAGACTTGGCAAAACCAAGTGAACTTATGTCAGCTCCTTCTTCCATCAGAACGAGACGACTATAACGACGAGCTTAATGACGTCATTGAACGTTATAATGCCAAGACTCGGGATGAACACGCCGTACGATTCTTTACTCAAGAGGCTGTAGAGCCCAATTCCTACGATAAGGCCCTATCGGTAGAGGAAGAAAGAGCCAAGCAGATCCAAGAGACAACTACACGTTTTCTTAAAGATCAAGGTAGATATGAGATCGGTCTACCTTTCCGAAAGCGAGAACCAAAGTTCATAAACAACAGACCCTTGGCGGAGAAAAGAATTGCTCAACTACATCGACGCCTTGCGGCAAATTCTTCAGCTAAAGAAATGTATCAAACGCAGTTGAAGAAGTTTATTAGCAAGGGATATGCGGAGCGAGTACTGGAAGAAACACCTATAACTGAGAGAACGTAAACCCCATGAAGTACGAGTGGTGTTTGACGGCTCCGCCCTCTATATGGGCCAATCCCTTAATTCCGAATTGTTACCCAGACCCAACTTACTCCAATCCTTGTTGGGAATACTCTTAAGATTAAGACAATATTCAATTGCTTTCGCCTCAGATATAGAAGGCATGTTCTTACAAGTCAAGGCGCTGGATAGGGATCGAGATAGCCTACGATTTCTGTGGTGGCCTGAAGGAGACCTCAACCAGAAACCGGTGGAGTACTGGATGACCATCCAGGCTTTTGGGATAATCTCAAGCCCTTCAAATGCCTGTTCAGTGGTGCGCACCACTGCGGATGACAACCGAGAAGCCTTCTCTAAAGAGGTGATTGACAACATCAAGCGGGATATATACATGGACGATAATCTAAAGTCCCTTCCATCAGTCGAAGAAGCCATTGACGTCGCTAAAGGAACGGTAGAGTGCTTAAAAAGTGGTGGATTTCGATTAACTAAATTCACCAGCAACTCCCGTGAGTTTCTGGAGTCGATCCCGGTAGAAGATCGAGGAGCGAAAGACCTAGATCTAATAAAAGATGATCTCCCAGAAACTAAGACCCTTGGTTTGAAATGGGACACAGAAAGAGATATCCTGTTTTTTCAACTAAAACAGCGAGATAATCCAGTTCGGACTAAACGGATTTGTTTAAGTATCCTGAGCACTTATTTCGATCCATTGGGATTTATTAGCCCAGTTATATTGATTGCTCGGAGTTTAGTACAACAAATGTGGCTTGAAAACCACTCATGGGACGATCCACTTAAGGGAGAATTATTAAAGAAGTGGATGAAATGGGAAGATTCTCTACCAGCCATCGAGAACTTTATAATTTCCCGTTCATATTTTGGTCATGTTCTCCCTACGTATTCCTATCAACTCCATGTGTTTGGAGACGCCAGCGATATGGGAATAGGTATAGTAGCCTACCTAAGGGTGGAAACTCCGGACGGAATCAAAGTCGCCTTGGTTACCTCTAAGGCACTGATAAACAACAAGTTGAAAGTTCCTCGAGCGGAGTTAAAGGCGGCTCTATACGCTACAGCCATCGGCCGGAATGTAACAGAACAGATCGACTATCCACTGGAGAAAACTGTCATTGGACCGACGCTTTACTCGTGTTAGAGTATATAACCAATGAAGTCTGTCAGTTCAGCGTCTTCGTTACCAACAGAGTAGCCATTATACTCAGTCGCACAACGATGGATCAATGGAGACATTGCCCCGGAACGATTAATCCAGCAGACATCGCCTCCAGGGGAGCAACTCCACAAGAACTGGTAGATACTCCCGACTGGTTAGGTGGACCCGACTTCCTCTACCAAGAAGAAGAAGAATGGCCTCCTCATCTTACTACAGCAGAGATTAGACAGGCCAAGGGAGCGGAGAAAGTCAAACCTAAAACTCGGGCGAGTAAATCGAAGTTATTCAAACCCATGGTAGATCTGTCTGTACTACATACTTCCGGAGACGACGCTTTGGATCAGAAACCCACAGCCACAAATAAACTTGTTGTGGAAATCCGTGAGAAGGATTGGAAATCTGGAACACCAGACGTCTCTCGCAAGGACTCTCACCTCTCCTGCAGAGAGCGATACATCACTACAGTTCCTGGAATCGGCTCTGTAAGGCCGTTACATATTTAAAAAGATGTTTTCACCATCACTACTCCGGGACGAAGACCAATAGTGATACCGCTCCACTGACATCGGTGCAGGTCCATGTTGTTAAAGATCTTCCTAAATATAAGATATCCGACAGGTTTCTGAAGGAGAAGATCAGTTATCAGGAGCATGAAGAAACCAACAAGCAGATGCTGAGACTCCTGCAATGCTATGAGGATTCCGATAAGTATTTCCTGTTGTTGCGAAATCCACAGATGCGCTTAAGGGATCGTTTCTCTAGCACAATGATAGATGGGTTGATACGTGTTGGAGGAAGATTAACGAATGCTCCATTATCCTTTGACACTAAGTTTCCCATACTCATTAGAAATCTTGAAATACAAGTCAAGATGATTGTAGACGTTCACAGCAAACTTTATCATGCTGGTAGAGAACGAGTTCTTAGCGAAATTCGAACTCGCTATTATTTTTATAAACCCCGTAGAGCTCTGAACCAAGTTCTTAGGAACTGCATACCCTGTAGGAAAGCATTCAGTAGGCCTTTAACACAGCGAGAGGCAGAATTACCTAGGGAACGAGTAAGCTTCTATGAACCACCTTTTACTAATACCGGTGTGGATTTATTTGGCCCTATTGAAGTATATCGTGCCAGGACTATAGTCAAGAGATGGTGTGTCATCTTTGTTTGTATGACTTGTAGAGCTATCCATCTCGACATGGTGAACGATTTATCTACCAACAGCTTTCTATTAAGCTTACGACGACAGATCGCTCGCTTTGGCACTAGTAACACGATGAGATCTGATAAGGGAACAAACTTCATTGGTGCCAACAATGAAATCAAAGCTTACGTCAAAGATTGGAACCAAAGACAGGTGGACGATCAGCTACGAGTAACAGCGTCTAGCTGGACCTTCAACGCCGCCGACGCCCCTTGGTGGGGAGGAAGTTGGGAGAGATTAATAAGAAGTGTGAAGACAGCATTTCACTTTATAGTGCCTTGCCGCGCGTATCTCACCGACGAACTTTTGCGGAAGTTAATGGAGGAAATTGCCGCCTATCTCAACGAGAGACCGCTTATGCCAGTCTCATCGAGTCCCGATTCCCTGGAAGCGCTAACACCCGCGCACTTCCTACTGAAGAAACCTGTAGCCATGCTCCCACAATCGGAAATCACAGACGGAGACGAATACTGCTGGCAAACTTGGCAACTCATGCAGTTGTTATCCCGTCGTTTCGCTAACCATTTTGAAAAACATTATCTGCCCACGCTACAACTTCGAACTAAGTGGTTTGCGCAGCAAGAAAACGTCAGCGCTGGAGACATGGTTCTTATTGTGGATGTAGATCTTCCACGTAAGCGGTGGCAGACAGGTCGTATCATCGAGACTCACATCTCGGATGACGGTTTGGTGCGATCGGTAGAACTCGTCGTCATGCGACATAACTTCAAGAAACCGGGAATTGTCTTCGAGACACAGCAGCTCAATCGCCCAGTTGGTCGCTTATGTTTACTGGAAAGAGACAGAGAACTCTCCGGAAACTATGGAAGACAAGATACCACCTCCCTAATCCAACAAACATCTAGGGACTCCCCAACGTAACAGCGTTTGGAGTGGGTGTGTGACCATATTATTTTATATTCTTATTATTTTATATTTATGTATGTATTATTATGTAATTTTATTATAATCGTTTTCTTTAATTTTATTTAGTAGAATGTTATTTTAGCGATTATTTAGTAGAATAGTGCAATATATATTAGCGTTTATTAGTTAATTACTTATATATTATATATTTAGTGCGACGGCGAGAAATAATTCTTTTTCTCTTTCCTTACTGTCCGTATTACATTACAAATACGTAACTACAGTAAGATGAAATATCCGTACTTATTAAAGTACAATAAAGCTCCTACTATATTTAAGTATTATTGGTAGGCAGAGTATTAGGAATGCAAAGTTCAGATCCTCGTGTCTCGGCTAAACCAAGCTCTGGGTAGACCTTGGAAACGACTTGCCTCTTCACACTGACATTGCTTCGTGCGATATTGCTCTCATACCGTATATTAAATAATACATATAGTAGCGTGATGTCCCTTTAACAGAAGCGTACTACGCAAATAAATCTGTTAAACCCTTTGACCATCTGCAATTCTAGTCGATTAAGATATCGCGGCACCCACCGATATACTTGAAAGACAAAATTCTAGAATCAGTGGTTAACGTCCCCAGACAAGTTCTGGAATAAACTGGTGCCCATCCTAAATATTAATTATTAATATTTACAAAATCTGTCGAATTTTGGATCCTTTAAAATTCTAGTCGATTAAGATATCGTAGCACATACCGATACTCTTAAAAAGACAAAATTCCTAGAATCAAGGATCCCAGTCCCCAGACACGTTCTGGAATAAAATTGTGTCTATTTAACATTAAATAATAAAATTTACGGGAATAAATTTAAATTCATATATTTCAATGAATTTAATAAATTGTCATTTTATACAATTTATAACATTCCCAAAATTCCATTAATTAATAGATCATGGGAGCAGAGATTCACTCTATTAAGTGTATTTGTGTGCGAGAATCTCCAATATATAGTCAATAGCCGATAAAATTCATAAAATCATGTATAGAGAGGATATTGACAATTAAAGAATTACTATTAAATAGCATCCCAGATCTGTATGCATGGGAATTACCCTAATTCTACCGCTAGCTTTCCATAGTGTCACCATAGCAACAACAACGCTAGAATTAGAAGCGAGTTAACAGAACAATAAAAAGCTTGCTCATTGAATAACATACGGAATAAATAGCACACCGCTAGTATCCAAGGATACATAATAATAACGTGACATTCTGGAAGGCACTGACTAACGGACAAATGACCCGAATGTGTGATAGAATGTGTACCATTTGTGACAGTTACATGGAATTTGTGCGTTTGTAGGTGAATGTTACTACTAAGGTGTGTTTACAGTAGCGAGTCGCAATTGTGAAAATAACCCTAACTCTCCAGTAAGAACCTGAAGTATATCTAAGCCTTTGGGACGGACGGTGGAGTGACTCGTGCTGGTTGTTATAGTCGTTGTGCAGCTATGACGTTGGCGATAGGCACATCGGCGAAAGTACACCAGCGCTGAGGATCTCGCACTGTCCGGGGGCAGAGAGGGGTAGGCAGCGACGCCCGCTCGCCTAAATATAAACTCATTATAATATGGATAAACTTATATGGCAGATGTGATTGAGTTGATAGAAGATGATCTTGGTATCAGGGAGCGATATACTCTACCTTTACAAGCGTTTGTTGATAGCTTGATACGCGGCGACGCTGGTCCAACTACTACGGAGGACGATGGTCGTTATATCTAACCGCCAATGTCCCGGGAGCAACTTGCGCGTGGGTTGGACTGTAGAAAATTCACCGCTCGCTATACGCATCGTAATGGTACGTATATGGACTTCTTAACTACTGGTCATCCTATCGACCTACACGATACGAACGATATAGACACCAAAAGGGAAATGGTTTTATTTAAATATCATACCCAGTGGAAGCGGAACGATAAACTGAGACTCGAACACGAAAATTCTATTCGAAACCGACTCGAAAGTGCAGATGTTGAAGAGCCGGATAAACGCAGCGACTTCACCAAATACCTGGAATTCTTGAGAGGAACCTATCTCGATATTACCAGTCAACAGAATCTAGAAACTCGATATCCTCAAGGTATGCATCATGACCGCATGGTAGAACTCAAACGGCTCTATTCTACTATGATGTATCTTACCGCCGATCGACCGCTACCTGTTGTACCGGATAGCTTCGAACGGATGGAGGAATATTGTAAGCTGGAGAAAGATCACTCGCGTCTCCCCTACAAGAAGTGCGTCGTTGGTATTATTGCGATGAATGCCCTAGACCCAACCAACAAACGGAAAGACCTAAACATCCGCGGAGACGTTGCACTAAACACGGTTTTACTCGCTATACTGGCGGGAGTTTCGAGCGAAATTTGTTTGACGTATCACCTACGCTCGTTCGACTCAGACGATCCTTAAATAAACCAATGATCAGAGTTTCGGAATACTCGATCAGACCTCCTCATTCCCTAGTGAGACCTCAGACTCTTGATCCTATTAGTATGACAGATCCTCTCGAGCTGTACTCACTGTTCACAGATCTAGTGTTACCTGAACAATTAGTCGGTGGCACCCTGGTTGTGGGCTTCCTAGATATTAGCCCATCATACCTAGCCGGATTGGGACGCGGACATTTAATATCGCCGTTTAACCCTTACCATCGTCCCGGCTTAACACGATATAACCTGTCACCAAAGTGGCGTAGAGCGTTGTACCAAATGAGTTAGACGCTATTCTACAAAGATCAGAAAAGGAACTTACGCTTGTTCAGATAAACGTAAATTGCACTAGCAAGTCCAAGTGGTAAACAAAGTAACTTTATCTCAGTTCGATCGGGAAATCCAGAATCTCTAAGAAGTTATCGAACTTGGAAGACCCTATTCTCTGCGAGAGTTTTTGGATGAACATATCCAGCTACGAGCGGAGGAAAATCAGCTCGAGGAGAAGCATATCGAAACGGCGGATACCCCGACCATAATCCTACACCTTCTGATGCAATCATATTGCACCCTTCACCCAGGATTTATAGCCCTCCTAATAAAGTGGCTCCCCCCAAAGAGAAAAGGACTCTTGCTAGCCTCAAAAAACTGCGTAAACGCCGTCCACGTAAGAAAGACTAACTGTTTAGAGTATTTTTATATTTTAGAAACTGTGATTTGTTATATTTTATAGACTTAAATCCCATTTTCTGGGAGCGGTGTAAAGGCTTTTGCGTAATTAGCAGGTTATTTTCCCCGTAAAGTACTCTGTAGTTGGTTTAACAGGCATAAAAGGCCGTGTCCTTACTGTACTGTTGTTTTAGAGGACATAAAAGCCATTTCTTCTGTATGTGTACTTTAGCGGACATGATTAACAATTTTATGACGCAATGCGCCAAATCCTCTGTAAACAGTGTAGCTACCATGACGACGGCTAACAGCTGATGCTGTATACGTGGACCTTTTCTTTGTTCTCTGTTCCTTCTTTGTTCGGTCGACCAATCAGAGCGTTTTTTGCCTCTGTGTTAGAGATTGTATATAGAAACTCGTGGAGTTGAGTCAGTATGTGATTTTGTCCACAGCCTACAACACCGGCTTTGGAACCTCCGTGTTTCAGTCTTTAGTCCAACATTAGTAGGCTTAATTATAGAACGTATATCCGTTATCATACTAACATACCACACTAACCCACGATCATATCAATTTATACCTTAACATTTTACTGCTTTTACTGTCGGTTATTCATTATATTTGTTGATGGAATATTATATTTGGAATACTGATAAATAATCAGACACCCCAATCTTCTTGATATACTAAAGGTTAGAGAGACCGGTTACATATAACCATTGCGACTTACATTAAGTGGTTTGAAGTGAATCTAATGCTATTTTATAGGCCCTATATGTATTGTCTGTTGTTCTCCTTATATGTGACTAAAATTAGTGAAGGTCGGCAGATTGGTGTGCAGCATTGTGCAGTATTGTGTATGATCGTGATTGATAACGAAGCATCTCCTAAAGAATGCGCCATATACGTGAATCTATAGCCATCCCGTTGTGTCTAGTTTAAGTCATAACTCTGTTTATATACTTAAAGCGCCACGTCCTAAAGGAACTGTTAATATTTCCCAAAAGTGAATAATATTTGTCAGAGATTATATATATTACGATCAGTCGAATAATACAGTAGGCCTACCCCGCAATACGGTTAGGCTCCCGAATCCAGTCTCCCGGGTATATCCAGCGGGTGAATGATCGCGCATAGACTGGCTTCGGCTAATGTAGTGTATCAAATACTTGTCATAGGCTAAAGACTATCTATCATCTAAAAGACATCCCAATTTGGCAGGTTAAACTGCTAAAGGTCTGAAAGCGCGAACACCTGGAACACATACCGACTGTTCACCGTACTGTTTTAATGCTGTTTTATATTGTGTTACTTGCTGTTTATATTAATGGATATTATATTTGGATAATACCGATAAATAATCGTAAACCCCTCAATCTTCTTGATTACTGAGGTAAGCGGAGGAAGGATTTACTGGTAGCAACTCTGTGACTCAAATTATAGTGGTTTTGTGTGAATTAAATGCGACGCCTGCTAGCCTTATTATTATTAACTATAATATTGATAAACTCATATAGCAGCTATGACTGAGTTGATAGAAGATGATATTGGTATCAGGGAGCGATATACCCTACCACTGCAAGCGTTTGTTGATAGTTTGATAAGCGGCGACGCGAGTCAACATACTACGGAAGACAATGGCCGTTATATCGAACCTCCAATGTCAAAGGAACAGCTCAAGCGTGAATTGGACTATAGAAAATTCACCGCTCGCTATACGCATCATAATGGTACGTATATGGACTTCTTAACTACTGGTCATCCTATCGATTTACACGACACGGACGATGTAGACACCGAAAGGTGGTAAAGGCCTAATTAAATATCATACCCAGCGGAGTCGGAATGATAAACTGAGAATTGAACATGAAAATTCTATTCGAAACTGACTCAAAAGAGAAGATGTTGAAGAACCAGATAAACATAGTGACTTCAACGAATATTTAGAATTCTTGAGAGAAACTTATCTCAATGTAGCTAGTCAACAAAATCTAGAAACTCGATATCCTCAAGGTATACATCATAACCCTATGATAGAACTCAAAAGACTCTATTTTACTATGATGTATCTTACCGCCGATCGACTGCTACCTGTTGTACCGGATAGCTTCGAACAGATGGAGGAATATTGTAAAACTGGAGAGAGATCACCAGCGTTTCCCCTACAAGACGTGCGTCTTTGGTATTACTGCGATGAATGCCCTAGACCCAACCAACAAACGGAAAGACATAAACACAGTTTTACTCGCTATACTTACGGGAGTTTCGAGCGAAACTTGTTCGACATATCACCCACGCTCTCTCGACTCAAACGATCCTTAAACAAACCTATGATCAGAGTTCTGGAATACTCGGTCAGACCTCCTCAATCCCTGGTGAGACCTCAGACTCTTGATCCTAGTAGTATGACTGATCCTCCTGAACTGTACTCATTGTTCAAAGATCTAGTGTTACCCGAACAATTAGTCGGTGGCACTCCGGTTGTGGGCTCTCTAGATATTCGCCCATCCTACCTAGCCGGATTGGGACGCGGACATCTAATATCACCATTCAACCTGTATAATCGTCCCGGTTTAACCCCGATACAACCTGTCACCGAGGTGGAGGAGAGTGTTGTACGAAACGCATTAGACGCTATTTGACAAAAGATCGGAAAAGGAATCTACGATTGTTTAGACAAACGTAAATTGCAACAACAAGTCCAAGCGGTAAAAGAATTAGCTTTACCCCAGTTCGATCGGGAAATCCAGAATCTCGAAGAAGATATCGAACTTGGACGAACCTACTCTCTACAAGAGTTTTTAGACGAATGCTTCCAACGACAAGCGGAGGAAAATCAGCTCGAGGAGAAGCACATCGAAATGGATGAGAGAGAAGAAGCAGCTTTAGCCCAACCAAAGCTCAAATCCTTATGACTGATCTCTATTCCAAAACCATCATTTATCCTTCGATGGTTCCCCATTTCGGAGACAAACTCTTCGCCACGGTACAACCCCAACCGGTTGATATCAACTTAAGATCTAGAGATCTTATCGCTGACGCTCCTATGTTACAACGTCCGCCAATCGAGGCCGCTCGTGTCGACGGTATACTCGTTGAACTTCCCGACAATCGAGCGGATCTTGTCCGTCGTATGGTACACGAGGTCAACCTACGCGCTAGACCTTTACCGAACTCATTTTATGGGATCAAAGACTACCCTTATTATGTCAATTTAACTCAATATTATATGGTGAAACTGGAAGATCCTACTCACAGTTTAAAGTTTCTACCATTGATAAATCCCGCGGTGACTTGTTCATAAACTCGCATCCAGAGCTACAAGAAGTTCATAGACCACCATATGAATATAGAGCCAGAGAACGCGAGTTGGAAAGAACCATCAAACCGAGGAAATTTCTCACTACTCACGGTCAACCTACCGCTGTCGTACAAACGACCCATCAGGGACCAGTAAGAGCTGCTGTCCTGAAGCGCGCTCTAAAGGTTGTTCGACCTCGTTCCACTGAGGTTGATATCGATCAACCGGGTACCTCGACCGGCGGATACACCAACCGTAATCCGAAACCTTCCGATGCAATTGTATTGCACCCCTCACCCAGGAGTTATAGCCCTCCTAGTAAAGTGGCTCGCCCCAAAGAGAAAAGGACTCTTACTAGCCTCAAAAAACTTCGTAAACGCCGTTCACGAAAGAAGGAATAATAGTTTAGAGTATTTTTGTATTTTAGAAACTGTGATTTTTTATATTTTATAGACTTAAATCCCATTTTCTGGGAGCGGTGTAAAAGCTTTTGCAGACATAACAAGTCATTTTTACGCAATGCGCAGAATACTCTAAAATAGCCCTAAATTTATCCAACTACGCGACGGGAAGGAATTAGAACCAAGATGACGAAATCTGTCAGCTGATTCTTTGTGGACGTGGAAGTTCTTTGTTCTGTCTTATTCAGCCAATCAGAGCAATTTTCACTTTATGTCTAACAGAAACCTATGGAAACTCGCGCAATGCATTACGGTCTTTGTTTACTATTTTCTGAGCATCAGAACCAACTCAGAATTTTCTGTGCTTCTGTGTGGAAGTTTCAGACTTTGGCCTAGGAACATCAGATGGCCTTGGTTATAAGAACGTAAATCTATTAACATTGAACATTTACTTTACGGTCTTTAACTACCGAACATTTCATAACTGCATAAGTAACACATACTGACTGTTCACCGCATTATTTTACTTCTGTTTATAGTATTAATTGTTGTTATATTAATGGATATTGATGTTATATTTGGAGAATACCGATAAATAATCATAAACCCCTCAATCTTATTGATTACTGAGGTAAGAGGAATAGAGTTTACCGGTAGCAACTGCGACTTAAATTATAGTGGTTTTGTGTGAATTAAATGCTATTTCATAATCCCTACGTGTGTCAGTTGCGATCCTCCTTATATATGATCAAATTCAGTGACGGTCGGCAGATTAGTGTGAACTAGTGTAAAGTAGTGTGAAGTAGTGTCGAAGGTTAATAAAGCATCTCCTAAAGAATGCGCTATTTACGAAACTCTGTGGCCATCTAGTTGTGATTAGTATAAGTCATAACTCTGTTTTTATACTTAAAGCGCCACGTCCTAAAGGAACTGTTAATATTTCCCCGAAAGTAAATATAGTTGTCAGAGATTATATAGTAGCGATCAATCGAATAATACAGTAGGTCTACACTGCAATAACTCCCAAGGAATCCGAATCCAGTCTCCCACACCGTGGGTCATACGCCGCGCACGGACTGGCTTCGGCTGATGTAACTTCAGTACACTAGGTAATTGGTAAAGGCTAAAGTCGATTTATAAACAAGAGGACAACTAAAATTGGCAGGTTAAACTGCTAAAGGTCTAAAAGCGCGAACAAATAACCTTTAGGAAATCACTTTGAATTTGCTTAATATATGTCTACCTAGAGCGGCTACATATCAAAGCTTAGAAGTGTCTGTCAATCAACCTCCCGGGATATCTGAAAGTAGTACAGAGAGCTGCTTTCCTGACTTATCTTACAGTACAACAACAATACTCCCCATAGGCTAATGTTAAATATGCGAAGAACACACTGGCTTTAACTCAATATCTGGACACATTAACTACCATACGGCATATTGTAAAGGTAACGCTGCTTGTGTAAAATAGGCCCGCCAACACGTTGAGTGAGTCTCAACAAGTAGTGGGCTGCTAAGGCGTAATCTGATTTTATTCGGACGTCAAACTTTTAATAATTTTATTTAAATTATTGTGCAAACTTTTTAGATCTGGCAATTTTACCATTTGCATGGTATTTGCTTGAAGGTATATACATATATTCTAGACTTGATTTTAGATTCTATATTCTGAGTTTTGTGAGGTCTAACACCCTACAGCAGTTACTCAGTCTGCCTCTAGGTGGTAATCTTTCGATTTGATACTTAGTTTATGTCACGTGCTGCCCGAAGGCCCCCACTTCATGTATCTGATATCAGAAATGTTCGAATTTTTGCATATTTGTACAGTGTACACGCACACATTGAAAACTAGGCTTTCATTATCAAATGTTACCCCCCCCCCCCCCCCCCCCCCAGGGGGGGGGGGGTGGGATGCTTGAGTTGGGTTGGGTTATGAGGGTGTTCCTGGTCGCTGATTTCATCCAAACGTCAAATATATCTAGGTCTGTCTGTCTGTCCGACGATCTGTCTGTCAAAATATGTCCCCCCCCCCCCCCCCGTCTGTAACTGTCCCGTCTGTCAACGAGGAACAAACTCTCGGAGTAAGATCGTCCAATGCGAGAGTTGTGACACATTTGTACATTTAAAATGTTACCGTAGGAAACGCAGTAATTTATTCTCCACCAGAAACAATCTTGAACCAAGTTTTCTCTGCAATAGCTGTATTTTTACCGAACTTCCCTTTCATGATACAATTTTAGAATCAGAAACCGACGATTCATTTCTCACATCGCCTCTGCAAACTCCAAGTGATGCTGAGAGTGAAACTTTTAATTTTTTTAAGAAAAAAGGTCTGCATTTTTTGCACTTAAACGCACGATCTCTGCTTCCAAAACTTTCCGAAATTCGTATTTTAATCAATAAATCCAACCCAGCAGTTTTAACAATCTCTGAAACTTGGCTCGATGATAGTGTTTCTGATGGAGAAATTTATATTGATAATTACGTAGTTTTACGTAAGGATAGGGACAGACACGGTGGTGGTGTCTGTACTTACATTCGATGTGATTTAGCTTTTAATCGTAGGGAAGATTTAGAGACTTGTGACGAAGTTTTACTGGTGGAACTTTTACTTCCTAAAACTAAACCTATTTTAATCGGTACTTTATATCGGCCCCCTAAACAATCAGATTTTTTGCAAAATTTTGAAAATACAATTTTATGTAATCTTAGGTCAGACTGTGAAATATATTTCTTAGGTGATTTTAATATCTGTTACCATCACAAAGCATCCCCCATCTGTAAACAGTACCAAAGTATTTTAAATTTGTTTGGTTTAAAACAAATTATTCGAGATTCTACCAGAATTACCAGTAAAACTTCTACTTTACTAGATCACATCCTTTGTAATAATACCGATATTATTTCTCAATCTGGGGTTTTACCTATAGGTCTAAGCGATCATTTTATAGTTTTTTGCACAAGAAAGACACAAAAATCTTTTTTCGGGGATCATAAAACAGTAACAGTTAGGTCTATGAAAAATTACAGCAAGGAACGCTTTTTAAGTTTGTTAGTTAATTCTGACTGGGAACCCTGTTTTAAGGCCGCTGACATTAACCTTGCGTACACTGTTTTTAAAGATATATTTTTAAAGGCACTTAATACTGTAGCACCAATTAAAGAAATTAGTCTTAAACAACGCACTGAGCCCTGGATGACCTCGGGTATTCTTAGTAATATCAGAGAAAGAGATAACTATTTGTATAAATTTAGGAAATACCGTGTTTTAGCTGATTATAATAATTACTGCAAATATAGAAACCTTGTCCAACGGGAAATAAAAAAAGCTAAATCTGAATATTTGTACAACAAAATAAGTGAGAATAAAGATAATCCAAAAAGTCTATGGTCTACCCTAAAATCTTTAGGTTATAAAAACCTTAAATCTAAATCGAATATTGTTCTGCAAGATAACGGTGAGCTGATTCATGATCATACTCTAGTTAGTAATTTATTTAATAATTATTTTACTAATGTTGCCTCTAATTTAGTTAAGAAATTACCGTTATCAAGTAATAAATATAGTATAGGGTCCGAAACTCTAAATAATTTTTATTTAGAAAAGTTACAAAATTCAGAAAAGTTATTTTTAAAACCCGTTTCTGAGGATTTCGTTTTTAAAAATCTACTTAGCCTATCAGCCTCAAAAAGTACCGGTCTAGACCTAATACCTGCCCGTTTTCTTAAGGATGGTGCTGAAGTACTTAAGGTGCCTATTACTTTTATTATTAATTACTCTATCGTAGATAATGTAGTACCAGACGAACTGAAATTAGCTAAGGTTGTTCCTCTGTATAAAAAGAATAGTAAAGTAGAACCCTGTAATTACAGACCTGTTAGTATCTTAAGTATTGTATCTAAAATTCTAGAACGTTCTGTTTTTCTACAGCTGGAGGCACATCTTAGTAGGCTAAATCTGATCTATGAACTTCAGTCCGGTTTTCGTAAATCATATTCTACAGACACCTGCCTTATTAACTTAACTGATACAATTAGATGTAATAACGCAAAGGGTTTATATACTGGTATGGTAATGTTGGACCTACAAAAGGCTTTCGATACTGTAGATCACGAAATTCTGCTTGGTAAGTTAGGCCTGATGGGTGTAGGTTCTATAGACTGGTTCAAGTCCTACCTGTCAGACAGAGGTCAAACTGTAGTCATTAGCAAATCGCTGTCTACTGTACAAGAGATTACCTGTGGTGTACCGCAAGGTAGTATATTAGGTCCTCTGCTTTTTGTATGCTATGTAAATGATATGATAAGTAGTATAGATCCCGATTTTAAACTCATTTTATATGCCGACGACAGTGCTCTTATTTTCTCTCATAAAGATCCTATCCATATTTCCCAAAAGTTAAGTGCAGTTCTAGAATCCTGTAATGAGTGGTTGGTTGATAATAAGCTATCCATTCACTACGGTAAAACTGAAAGTATTTTGTTTGGTTCCAAAAGAAAGTTAAAGAAGGTAACTACGTTTGAAGTCACTAGTAATGGACATAAGATTGAAAATAAAAAGGAAGTTAAATATTTAGGCGCCACATTGGATAACTGCTTATCAGGAGAAAGTACAGTGAAAAATATTTTCTCGAAAGTTAACAGTAGGCTTAGGTTTCTATACAGAAATAAAAATAGTTTAAACACCGACTCCCGCAAGTTACTTTGCTCTTCTTTAATACAGTGTCACATGGACTATGCGTGCTCTTCTTGGTATGAAGGCTTAACCAAACAGCTTAAATGTAAATTACAAGTAGCTCAGAATAAAGTAGTACGATTTATTAAAGACTACAAACCTAGGCACCACCTAACTCCAGATGACTTTTCTGAATCTGGACTACTTAACTTAGATAGTAGAGTTAAGCAGCTACGCCTTAACCATGTGCATAAAGTGTATAATGGTAAATGTCCCAATTACCTAAAACAAAAATTCAACAGAGTACGCGATACACACTCTTACAGTACCAGAGCTAGTGCTTCAAACTTCTACCTCCCGAATTGTAAATCCTTTGAATCTGATACTTTCTTTTTTAACGGCATAAAAAATTGGAACGCTCTGCCTAATGAAATTAAAAACCTAAATAATCAACATTCTTTTAAATCTGCAGTTAAATCTCACCTCCGTGTGCAATGTAAAAATAGGTACAATAGTCCTACAGTAAGTTATTAGTTTATTAATTATTTACTATTTTTATACTATAATTACGTTTTATAATAAATTGTTCTGTACATTACATCTTTATCGTTGAGTCGGACATTGTCACGCTCTCGGTAAAGTTGTACATGTACATAGTGTAATTACGTTTTATATGGGTTTTAGGTTAGCGTAGTGTAATATTGTATTTGTAACCAAGTAACATAAAGGACCCCCTTGGAAATAAGCTGCAAAGCTTTAGGGGTAATCCTATATGTTATGTTGGACAATACCTTTATACCGGTACATTGTTTGGTGTATTTGTTATTGTTTTTACATAATGTATAAATAAATCTATCTATCTAACCCCCACCCACTTAAGGATATGAAATGAGGAACTATAAGATACAAAACGTTTTCATTGTGAAACATATCACAGATAAACAACATTAACAATTAAAATCAAACATAACTTTCGTAACAATTCATAGTCATTATAAACATGACGATGAATATGAGTTTTAACATTTAAAATCAAAGATAACTTTTGGCAATAGCGTAATCTTCTACAGCAGCTTCCTCATAATTTTCTTCCAATTCCGATGGGTAAATCCTTCCAACTAAGAATGGTTTAATCTTCCAAGATGGTACACAACGTTGAACGCAATAATCACGTAGGCTAACAAAGCTTGATAAATTTTCTCCAAGGAGATTTTCTAGAGACCAGGTGTAATTAGTTTTCTTACTTGGATGCCTCAAACTTTTAAGATGCAAATTAACCGAATCATCGCCACTAAATACAACATCTGTAACTTCTCTTACAACACAAGAAATTGGCGCATTCATTGACACCTGAACTCGCAGACCCGTAGTCTCTCCGAGGGGCTTACTAATTAATTTCAATCGCCCATTTCGGACCAGTTGTATTTTGAAGACAAATGTTACAAAATTAAACTCTGACAACTTTCGTAGTCGCCCACTGTAAGGACGTCATTTTTTCGCAACAGCACCTGCTCCTAAACGTGAAGTAGGCCTACTCCCTGTACTCTGGTAGAACTTGTAGCGATATCCTCAAGCTGATCGTTTATGTTATGACGCAAGCTTTCAAGTAATTTTTTTCTGCTTTTTCCTGAATTATTACCACCATGGGCCATTTTATATCGAGGTCCAGCCTACACATCAGGCCTATAATTACAGTGGGTTAACCTTCAGGCCTATAATTACAGTCTAGGCCTAAGCCTAGGCCTACCTCTGAAGTGGCGATTATTTATCACTATTTTCATTATACCGGCTCCTAATAGATAGCTATGTAGTAGGCCTAATTCAAATATTTATTTAACACTATTTCAGTTCCGTTCAATAACGGGTAGGGTAAGTACAATATAGGCTAGATGAATACCGGTACTTAACGGTTCAAATTATTACAGTTAAGGCCAAGTCTGCTTGTTGAAAAGTGTAAAATTATTAGAAAAGGTAAAGAGTAAAATTATTGAAAACGGTGAAGAAAGCGTAAAATTATTTGGAAGGTAAAGAGTAAAATTATTTGTAAGGAAGGTAAAGAGTAAAATTATTTAATTAAGGTAAAAGGGAAAAGGCCGCAAATCACCACTGTAGTTATGCACTTACTGTATGCAGTATGCACCACGTTTTCACCTGTAGTATGCCGTACAGTACTGCAGTAGTAACATCAAATTTAGAAAACCTCACTAAAAGTACAGGTAGTCTTTGTATAATACTATTTATATGAAGTTGAAGTTTTTTATTAACATTGTACATAAAGCCATAAATGTAAGAAAATGTAATGTATAAAACATAACATAATGTAATGTGATTAAATTAAATCACTGTATGACATTTATTTGGTATTTGATATTTTGTATTACATGACATTTAGAAACAAAACCTCCCACCAGGAATAGCGGAAAAACTTAAAAGAAATTTAGACGTCAATAAAATGTAATAAAAACAGAGAAATCATATGGCGTAAATAACATGCTCCACATGGTTTCAGGCAAAATGTCTTCATATTCACAGATTCGTTCTTAAGTAAAAAACTACATATGTTCGCGCTTTTGAAGACCTTTAGCAGTTTAACCTGCCAAAATTTATATGTCTTTTAGTTAATAAAAACACCTTTAGCATACGACAATATTTTATGCTAATACACAAAACATTAGCCGAAGTCAGCCCATGCGCGATCATTCACCCGATGGATCTACACCCGGGAGGCTGAATTCGGATGCTTAAATTTTATTATTGCAGTGTAAGGTTGCAGTGTAAACTTACTGTATTATTCGATAGATCGTTAATAATTAATTTCTGACAGATATTATTGGCTTTCGGGAAATATTAACAGTTCCTTTAGGACGTGGCGCTTTATCTATTTAAACAGAACTAAGACTTATACTAAAACGCAACGATACTGCTTATGATTGAAGTATAAAGCGTATTCTTTAGGAAATACTTTGTTACCAATCACAATCATACACACTATTCTGCCGACCGTCAGTATATTTGATCACACATAAAGAGAGCAGCGATTGACTCACGTAGGGTCTGCTAAATAACATTGGATTCAATACACACCACATTAATATAAATCGCAATTGTTATGTATAGCCGGTCTCTCTAACCTGTAGTGTATCAAGAAAATTGGGAATTTGGGTGATTTATCCGTATTATCCAAAGAGCAATATTTCCATCAACAAATAGGTACAATTAATAACTGACGGTAAAATAACAGTACAAACAATATGATTAATGCAATTAAATTAAGTGAGCATGTTAATTAGTGAGTTATTGAGAAGTATCAAGATTCGGTAACAGTTTATACTTTCGATAATTTAAGCAGTTTTACTAGAGTTCTTCTCTAGAGCCGGTGTTTCTGGCTTAGACAGCAATAACAACAAAGTATCAAGTAAAAACAGTAAGACTGAACACTCTCCTTATGATCGGCCGAAAAGCTACACGTCGACAGGAAAAAACGCTCTGATTGGCTCAAGCCAAACAAAGAACCATGCATCCAATGGCTGTTTCCATGTCAGCAACCAGCTGTTAGATGTCGTAATATGAATCATCACGGCTAAGCTGTGAAAGGTATTTGGTGCATTGCAGGTTTTTTGCCTTACCATGTCCGCTAAAACACGTATATAGCAGAATGACTTTTATGTCCGTTAAAACACCTGTAACGGTACCTTGCGGGCGAGGGGAATATATATACAGTTAGAGAACCTTTTTAGAGTATTCCAGCGCCTGGGGGGAAACTGGATTGCGAAGCAAAGGGGCCAGTTATATCCCACAGAAGCTTTTACACCGCTCCCAGAAAATGGGATTTGAGTCTATGAAATATACAAAATCACAGTTTCTAATATACGTAAATACTCTAAACAGTTAGTCTTTCTTGCGCGGACGGCGTTTACGCAGTTTTTTAAAGCTAGCCAGAGTCCTTTTCTCTTTGGGGCGAGCCACTTTACAAGGAGGGCTATAACTCCTGGGTGAAGGGTGCAATATGATTGCATCAGAAGGTATGGGATTGCGATCGGTATATCCGCCGGTCGAAGTACCGGGTTGATTGACATCAACGTCCGGGGAGAGGGGTCTAACGGCTTTGAGAGCTCGTTTCAAGACAGCCGCTCTTACGGGTCCTTTACGAGTGGTCTGAACGAGGGCCGTGGGTGGACCATAGGCAGTTAGAAACTTCCTTGGTTTAATGGTTCTTTCCAACTCGCGTTCGCGGGCTCTGTACTCGTAAGGCCGTCGATATACTTCCTGTAACTCAGGGTGTGAGTTGACAAATAAGTCTCCATAGGCCGGATCTTGACGGATAAAGTTTATTAAGTTATACGAATTGATGTCACTCGGATTAATGCTCCTGAGGAATTTGCGTACATATTTGGTTGAAATACATTCTCCAACGCGCTTCAATAGTTCATAACTTGATAGGCGCGATTTCTGCTCGACGGAGGCAAACAAATATGGATGGAACGCATAAACTCCTTCGTAGGCGCGTCCAGGATAATAGCGATGGCGTGAATCACAATGTAAATCAGCGTTCGCTTCCCAAGCTCTGATATAACGTAGTACAATCATTTCATCTACGCTCTCTAAATCATGGTTAAAGGGACAATCAAAGCTGGCGTGTCCTTTTAATTGACAATGATGGCATTGAGTCATAAATTGGGGGCAGACAGCAAAAATGTGCAAATTATTAAATCTGCAATACGCGCAATAAATTTCCATCGCCGGTTGTTCGTGGAAATAGGAACAGCGGACGTTTGTGTCCATGGGCGTAACATGGTCTCTCGATGCGCATAACCGACAACGTTGCCGAGAAACATAGTTGGCATGGCGATAATCGTACGCAGTGAGACACTGTGGACCTTGATACCATTCTAGGATGCAATCGTTGTCGCTGTTCCGAGCGCGATAGGCTGAATCTCCTCAGATTCTAGACATATTGGTTCGTCTTCCCAGTCTGTTACGAATAGAATTTTCGTGATCTATTCTCGTTTTATAGTTACGACGCCGCTGGGTATGATATTTAAATAGAACCATTTCCCTTTCGGTGTCTGCATCGTCCGTATCATGTAAATCGGTAGGATGGCCGGTAGTTAAGAAGTCCATATACGTACCATTGCGATTCGTATAGCGAGCGGTGAATTTTCTATAGTCCGCTTCACGCGTAAGTTGTTCCTGGGACATCGGCGGTTCGATATAACGACCATCGTCCTCCGTAATAGTCGGATCGGCTTCACCGCGTATCAAGCTATCCACAAACGCTTGTAAAGGTAGAGTATATCGCTCTCTAATACCAAGGTCATCTTCTATCAATTCCGTCATATCTGCTATCTGAGTTTGTTAATATCAATATAAGCTAATATTTTAGGCAAGCGGGCGTCGCTGCCTACTAGGCTTTTTGCCCCCGGACAGTGGGTTTCTCAGCGCCGATGTACCGCTGTCGCAGTGTTTACGCCAACATGTAGCAACAGCACGACAACGATAACCGGCACAAGTCCCACCACTGTCCGTCCCAAAGGCTTGAATCCACTTGAGGTTATCTCGGTAGAGTTAGGGCTATTTTACAATTGCGATTAGCTACTGTAAACACACTTTAGTAGTAACATTCACCTATAAACGCACAAATTCCATACAATCATTACTTACTGCACACATGCATGCCATTTGTCCGTTAGTCAGTGTCTTCCAGAATGTCACATTATTACTATGTATCCTTGGATACTAATAGTGCGCTATGTATACTCTTATGCTACGCAATGGGGCAAGCTTTTATTGGTCCTTTAACTTGTTTCTAATTCTAGCGTGGGTGTTGCCATGGTGACATTATGGAAAACTAGCGGTAGAATTAGGGCAATCCTCATGCATACAGATCTGGGATGTTATTTAATAGTAATTCTTTAATTGTCAATATCCTCTTTATGCATGATTTTATAAATTTTATCGGCTATTGACTATATGTTGGAGATTCTCACACTCTAGTACACTCAATATGAATCTCCGCTCCCATGATCTATTAATTACTGGAATTTTGGGAATGTTATAAATTGTACAAAATGACAATTTATGAAATTCATTTGAATATGAATTTAAATTTATTCCCGTGAATTTTATTATTTGATATTAAATTGACATAAATTTTATTCCAGAGCATATCTGGGGACTTAGGATCCTTAATTCTATAAAATAGTCCTTCTAAGAATATCGGTAAATACTGCGATATCTTAATTGACTAGAAATTTTAAAGGATCGGGATTTTACAGATTTTAACAAAATATTAAATTAATATTTAGGATGGGCACCGATTTATTCCAGAACTTGTCTGGGGACGTTAACCACTGATTCTAGAATTTGTCTTTCAAGTATATCGGTGGGTGCCACGATATCTTAATCGACTAGAATTACAGATGGTCAAAAATTTAACAGATTTATTTGCGATTGACGCTACTGTTAGAGGGACATCACGCTACTATATGTATTATTTGTTGTAAGGTAGAAGAGCAATATCGCACGAAGCAATGTCAGTGTGAAGAGGCAAGTCGTTTCCAAGGTCTACCCAGAGCTTGGTTTAGCCGAGACACGAGGATCTGAACTTTGCATTCCTAATACTCTGCCTACCAATAATACTTAAATATAGTAGTGGCTTTATTGTACTTTAAGAAGTACTGACATGTCATCTTACTATAGTCTCGCATTTATAATATAATACGGACAGTAAGGAAAGAGAAAATAATTACTTCTTGCCGTCGCACTAAATATATATTATAAGTAATTATGTACGTAATAAACACTAATATATTGCACTAATTTACTAAATATTCTAAAATAACATTTTACTAAATAAAATTAAATAAAAACGTACATAATAACATTTACATATAAAATGTAATAAAAATAGATAAAATAATATAGACATACACCCACTCCATATATAATTACGTTATGGAGTCCCTAGATCTTTGTCGAATTAGGGAAGTGGTCGTAGGAAGAGTATCTTGCCTTCCATGGTTTCCGGACAGTTTTCGGTCTCTTTCCAGTAAACCTAAACGACCAGCTGGGCGATTAGGCTGTCGTGTTACTTTCTCCGCTCCCTTGGCCTGTCTAATTTCTGCCGTGGTAAGATGAGGAGGCCATTCTTCTTCTTCTTTACTTAAGGAGTCGGATCCACCTAACCAGCCTGGAGTATCTATCAGTTCTTGAGGAGTTGCTCCTCTGGAAGCGATGTCGGCTGGATTAATCGTCCCAAGGCAATGTCTCCATTGATCTACATTGGAGTTAATATCGTCATTATCTGAGGAGTATGGTGTTCCCTCAGTTGGATCGTCCACATCACTGCTCTCCACTTCCCATTCCTTTACTTGGTATACCTGTTGTTGAGGTAATCTCTCTTTGAGAGTTCTACGGGAAGGGCCAGTGAAGTACCAACCTACTCTAGTTCTTACCGCATAGGTTTGTAGTGGCTGTGGTTGAGCAGGCCGTTTCTCCAATGTCTCTAGCGCCTCATGCGCGTTTTGGCCGATGAGTATTTGCACTCCAGGATAATCTGTCTGGAATCGAGGTATCTTAAGATGTTGGATGCTCTCATCCTCTTCCCAATTATAAAGGTCTGCTTGGGTAGTAGCGAAGTTCTTTATAGCCACCATTTTTACTGACCTTATACTTTGTGCTCCTAATTTATCCTGGGGGGTGGACAACGCACCTACATAGTAATCTGCCGTTATGGTAGATTTCCAAACCTGTATAATTCCTGACATATTCAATTTAGTCCGGAACTTGGGTTGTCCAGCAAAGATATCTTCGGCTAGTTCTTGATCGATGAATGTTCTTGTGCTGCCGGAGTCAAGTAGGGCGTTCACTATGTAACTCTTGTTGGGACCATGAACTCGAACTTGCACTACAGGAAATTCTCTTATTCCTATGTTGGAAGTTGGAACTTTCCAAGATGGTTGTTTGTCAAAAGGAGTTGGAGTAAACTCGTCAGTGTCCTTTTCATCCGTAAGTGCTCGATACACTGTGGTATTTATTAGATAACAGGATTCGTTGGCATCGGAGAATTCGTCTGTATAGAATCCTTCCCACTCAGAACCTTGGTCAGTGTCGTTCACATCACTGAATTGGACATGTAGTTCGGGCTCACTTACCTGACTCGGGTTGTCTCGTTCGAACTCACTGTGTAACAAGATGTGATGTTTCGCGCCACACTTTGCACACTTTACGTCGGAGTAACAGGTTCGCCGTTGGTGTCCTGATCTGAGGCAATTATAGCATAACCGCTTATTCCACAGGACTGTACGTCTGTCTACAGAGGATTTCTTTAGAAATTCAGCACACGCACTCAAACGGTGGGGCCCGTCGCACAGCGCACATTTTGGTTTGATGTTACTCACCTTAACTTGGTTAACGTTCGCTTGCGTCCTTCTGGGCTCCTCTCTGATGACTCCGAGGCGCACCCATGAGGCGGACGCTGTCCCACCACCCTTGGGGCCAGTCCGACTGATGTTTTTATCAGACCGGGCCGGAGGGTAGCCCGATACTTCCCGGGTTCACTTTTCAATCCCCCGATCACACCGGCACAACTCGTCGGTGTAGCCAGATGGTCGGCTACTGTCAACTTGCTGTGGCCTGACTGTACATTGAGCCAACTCAGAGAGTCAACCGGCGGGTGGACCAGTCAATAGCGATCGAGCATCAAGGTCGCCCTTGAGCCAAACCGACGGTCTTGTCCCAAGCGGGCTTGCGCTACCCACATTGGAATATTGACCGTTTTCACCCGCCTCGCCGGCAGTATTGAGGGGAAGTCGGTTCCACAAACAATACTGACTAGCTCGAAAGCTAGGATCTGGCAGCAAGGGTACAGGGCATGACCCAGCAGATGAGCTGCAACAGCCAATGGTGGGTCATGTGCGCCAGAGTAGATATGGGTGATGGGCCTCATATCTGACTCCATTGCGACACCCACCCTGTGGAATGGCAAACCAGGGTGTGGTATTTGCCCCGAGAGCTGACTCGGCAAAAAAAGCACCCCCCAACCCCCACTATGGATTACATTAGCAATGCGGAAGTCCGGCCACTAGAGGCCAGTGGAATTATCGGACACAATTGGCCTCACAGGCGTCAGTTAACTCCTGACCGGCTGCCTGTCTCACCCCCTACTGGAGAGAGAGCAGCCAACAATTCTTTGTGTCCCTTTCCTGATGACCTTTCTGGCCCAAACCCTGGGTCACCAGGGAGGCCACATTGTGATGGGGAGAGGGATTCTGGAGTTGGAGGCTACTCTCATGTTCCACCCCGACCAACAAAGCCATTGGTAAATCTGAGGCTAGCCTCAGTAAACACCCTAACACTCGGGTCCCCAATGCGACAAGGTGAGCTGACTTCCTCGGCAAATAAGCTTTCTCTTAGCGCAGTGGGTGTTCAAGAGCACCGAATGCAGACTGGACAGACTGATGAGGTTCTGATTAAGGACATGGGGGGCGGTTGGCGACTCGCCCTCGCGTCAGCAGATGATAGTGGCAATGGAGGAATTGGTCTATTGATGAATCCAACTGCACATGCAGCATTGGACAAAATAGACCAAATCTCTAACCGCATCATCCGTTGCCACTTCTCATGTTCTGGAAGACTGGCCAAGAAGTTTCCTAAAGTGGTTCTGATTGTGTGCTACTCTCCAACTAGTGTTGCCCCTGTAGAGGAGGTGGAAAATTTCTACCACAATCTACAAGCAGCTACTGATGGAGTGGATCAGCATGCATTCTTAACATTCCTGGGAGACTTTATTGCAAGTCTGCATCAATCACCTACATCGCCCTGGGTCTATAGCAATAGTGTTAACCGAAATTCTGTCCATCTTCAGGATTTTATCTCTGGAAATGGATTGTTTTCGGCTGGAACCCAGCTCAAGAAGCGAACTGGAAAGCTATGGACTCATAGTGGACCCAGTGGTCACAAGTCCCAGATAGACCATATTCTGTTTCGTAGGAAATACAGGAGCTCTATACAAGACTGTAATGCATTTACACTTCGACCCATCTCCAGTGATCACCGCCTTATTGTAAGACTTAGTCTGCGTGCTAGCAGAACAACGAAATCTGCCTTGCCGCGGCATGACTGGTCCTCTCTGTTGCAACAGCCAAGTGTGAGATCCAGCTTCACACTACAGCTGAGCAACAGGTATGAGGCTCTTGCCTCTGATGCGGCAGATCACTGTGAGGGCTATACTGCCTTTACAGAAGCAGTTAAGTTAGCAGCTGCAGAAACAGTTCCTGTATACCCTCGAAACAGGAAAAGGGCCCCCTGGACTGACAACAAAATTCAGAAGTGCCGTAATGACCTTCATAAGGCGCAGAAAGAGTCCCGACTCAAACAGACTACAGCGGCCAAGAATGCAGTTAAGGCTGCATCTAGGTCCCTGAACAGGCAGTACTCTGTTAATCTACAGGAGCTAATAAACCAACAGGTTGATGCCATCAATGATGTTGACGACAACAGGCAATCATCCCAGGCATGGAAATCGATCAATTTGCTTACTGGGCGGAAAAGCCAACCAACCACCAAGGTTACGGCTGAATCACCAGCCGATCGCCTCAATGTTTGGAAAGCCCACTTTGAAAAGCTCCTCAATAATGACAGGGTATTGCCTGATAACTTTATAGAAGTAAAAGTGTCTGAGTCTGTACTCCCAGATATTCCCATTGGCGATATCTCCTTTGCAGAAGTGAAGGCTGCTGCAAAGATCATTAAGACCAATCGTGCCAGTGGAGTAGATGGTGTTCCCCCTGAGGTCTTTAAAATTCCTGAGTGTTTAAAGCTCATCTATCCCATCATAGTAGACATGTACCGAACAACAAGAGTCCCACAAGAAATGAAAACAAATAAGTTGGTGCCAGTTCCCAATAAGGGCAACCTAACACTTTATGGTTCTTTTCTGGGAATCTCATTGATCTCGATTGCTGCAAAGCTATACAATAGGATTCTATTAAATCGCATCAGGGATCCCATTGAGAGACTGCTCCGTGGAAATCAGAATGGGTTCCGTAAAGATCGTGGGACCATGGAGCCCATTTTGGCACTTAGAAGGATAATTGAAGAATTATCAAAAAAGAAAGACAGGCATCTGGCTGTTATCTTTGTTGACTTCTGCAAGGCCTTTGATTCAGTCTCTCGCTCACGTATGTTCAGCATACTTTCATTATATGGGATTCCTGATGAAATTATTGCAGCCATCAGATCAGTATACGATGGTTCGACAACATTTGTGTCTACTGTTGACGGTGACACAGAACCATTTGAAGTGTTATGGGGCGTCCTCCAAGGAGACACACTTGCACCATTCTTGTTCATTATTGTGGTTGACTATGTTCTTCCGCCTTAGATCATCATAATGATGATGGGGTGATGATAACTCCACCTACTGGCTCCCGAAGTCGAGGAAATCCTGCCAAGTACCTAACTGATCTAGACTTTGCTGATGACTTAGGAGTACTCTCAGAAACATTAGAGGGAGCCCAACGGCTCCTCAGCTCATTAGAACATGCTGCTTCTAGTGTTGGTCTTTTTATTAACTCCAGAAAGACCAAAATTTTGACAGTTAACTTTGAAAGTCCACATGCTCAAGCATACCATCCCATGAGCTTAAGCTCAAAGGATGGTATGCTTGAGTATGTGGACGACTTCTGTTACCTGGGATCATGGATCCGGAAGTCAGGTGAGGACCTTCGAATATGTAAGGGAAAGGCATGGGCAGCCTTGAATAGGCTTTCCAGGATTTGGAAGTCACCGAGAATTAATCGGAAACTTAAGGTCCAGTTATTTAGAGCAGCAGTAGTTCCAGTACTCCTCTACGGGAGTCCATGCTGGGCTCTAACTGCTGAGGACACCAAATCTCTGGATGGCACATTCACAAGAATGCTGCGCCGGGTTCATTGTGTCAAGTACAATGCACACATCTCCAACCAGATACTATATAACATTGGAGGTGTCTCATTGGTTCCCCCAAGCTTGACACTAGAACAAAATCGCCTCCGCTTTGCAGGACATTGCTTTCGCCGTGAGGACCAGCCAGTGCATAATCCTGTACTTTGGCAGCCTCATGGAGTGAATAAGCATGGTGGACAGCCTATGACTTTCTTGAGACGCATCTTAAAGGACACTGGCCTTGAAGATGCGGATGATCTAGCAAATGTCATGGGTGATAGGGAGTTGTGGCGGTGCAATTTTGTTGACAAGCCGGCACAGCATTCTTAAAAATGCAGCTGCAATGCAGCATGCCGATCCTAGTAGTAGCCAAAACAATAAAAGAGGAGCACATAAATGACAATGAAAATAAATTATGGAACACATTGGTTTCAATTTGAGCGTCTCTACTGGTAAGTTACAACCAATGAGTCGATAGTGATTACATCCCATATTCCAGATTTTAACTTACGTCTTATGACAGGCTTTAGTCCTGCGATTAGGTTTCGGTGGAAATGTGTATTAAATGTGAATTCTTAACAAAATAACTTATGTTTTACCAGTGGAGCATGGTCGACCTGAAATTTTGACATATGGAATCAGACAAAATGTGAAATCGACTTGAAACTTACGGAGGTAAACGCTACGCCTACACATACAGTACTGTATGCCTACACATACAGTACTGTATGCCTACACATACAGTACTGTATAGCTACACCTAGAGTACTGTATGCCTACACCTAGAGTACTGTATGCCTACACCTAGAGTACTGTATGCCTACACATACAGTACTGTATGCCTACACCTAGAGTACTGTATGCCTACACATACAGTACTGTATGCCTATACCTACAGTACTGTATGCCTACACCTAGAGTACTGTATGCCTACACCTACAGTACTGTATGCCTACACATACAGTACTGTATGCCTACACCTACAGTACTGTATGCCTACACATACAGTACTGTATGCCTACACCTACAGTACTGTATACCTACACCTAGAGTACTGTATGCCTACACCTACAGTACTGTATGCCTACACATACAGTACTGTATGCCTACACCTACAGTACTGTATGCCTACACCTAGAGTACTGTATGCCTACACCTACAGTACTGTATGCCTACACATACAGTACTGTATGCCTACACCTACAGTACTGTATGCCTACACATACAGTACTGTATGCCTACACCTACAATACTGTATACCTACACCTAGAGTACTGTATGCCTACACCTACAGTACTGTATGCCTACACATACAGTACTGTATGCCTACACCTACAGTACTGTATGCCTACACATACAGTACTGTATACCTACACCTAGAGTACTGTATGCCTACACCTACAGTACTGTATGCTTACACCTACAGTACTGTATGCCTACACCTACAGTACTGTATGCTTGCTCCTACAGTACAGTATGCCTACACATACAGTACTGTATGCCTACACATATAGTACTGTATGTCTACACTGCAGTACTGTATGCCTACACATGCATGTACCGTAAGCAAGCCGGTAGGCCTACAGAATTTGAAAACGACTTATATGACTTACGGAGGTAAACGATATGTCTGCACCTACAGTACTGTATGCCTACACCTACAGTACTGTATGCCTACACATACAGTACTGTATGCCTACACCTACAGCTACATTACTGTATGCCTACACCTACAGCTACATTACTGTATGCCTACACCTACAGCTACAGTACTGTATGCCTACACCTACAGCTACAGTACTGTATGCCTACACCTACAGCTACAGTAATGTATGCCTACACTTACAGTACTGTATGCCTACAGTTTAATAACCTGCTTACAAGTAAGCGTTGGTGTGTAGGCATACTGTAGGTGTAGAGTTTAGCCCTTTTCCAGAGAACCTAATCGATATTTTCTCACATTTACCTGCAGCATATAATTTTTGTACGTTATGTGAACTTGAATAGACGAGACACATCGGACAAAAAATCGATCTGATTTTATCATTTCAAATCGGATCTGTTTTTAATAATTTTGTAAAAATTTATATATTTTCTTTGATTGTCAGGAGATGGATATTCGACTCAGCACACCGTTTGGTAGGATTCAGCGCGGAGTTTATCGGGTATATCGCCATGCTTCTTGGCGCCAGGTTGTTAAACTTCGAGGGAAAACGAAACGATGTGTTTTGGCTGATTTTCGCAGGACTTCTCATCCATATAATTATACGATTTACATCAGACGTAATTGTTCATCAAAAAGGTACAATTTCTCGAACTGGGAAAATTGCCCCCGAGGACATTTGCCCCCGATATCCTGTTTTCAGAATAATTTTAACCTTGTAGGCCTAAGCCCTTGAATGTTTTCCTAAGGTTTTCTGAAATAATTGAAGTAATAATATAATCCTTGATCACCATTTCCAAACTTTTAATTTTTATGTGTTTTTTCACTTATCCAAGGTTTTTATCTCGAACAATTTAACTGACTTTATGCTAGCTAAAATATGGGAATTATTGAGCATACAAATAAGCCAACATAGATTTTTTAAATTGTTGGAGACTGACTCCGCTATATAAATACAGTTGTTAATGTTTGACAAGTTGGGAATATGACTAACTTACTAGTCAGGGGCGATCTTATATATTTTGCAATGGAAGAGTTTTTGAAAAATATCACATGCACATATTGTTGATTGTAGATTAATTGAGATTTGGGCAGCTTGCTAACGGGTTATAGCAGAAGTAACACATCTGTAGGCCTAATATCCGGCTCAAGATCATATGGTAACCTTCTCGTTTGAACAATCATGATGCAAAGTGATTTACGCCCATTTATTCCGCGTTTGAATGTTGAATATATTCACCTTTGCAGAGAAGAAAATACGTTTTAACTATTAGCCTTGAAAAGTTGCAAGGTGGTGACCGATAAAACATATAACATAAGAACAAAACATATAATCTTACGAGTTTTCAAAACATCCGAAAGAATTCATTTTATTTTGGAGTACAATTTTGGTATGCCATATATTTTAGTATTATTGATTATTTCCTTATTTTATTATAATAATAGTAATAAATCAGAGAAATAAATCAACTGTGTGTTTTATTTGCAGGTAAATACAAGAAATTCGACTCAACAGATCCTATGGCTTCGACTGATGGTCAGGTTGTATTCCTTCTTTATGTTTTGGATGTTATATTGGCCCTCACATTGGGGTGGATTATTATCGGCCGGATCTGTAATACTTAATATCCCCGGCAATAAATACTTTAACAATGAACTTTAGCAATATTTTAACAATAAATATTTCGGCACAAAAGGTACAATGTGTTTGTACCCGGCAGCAAACAATGTGTGTGTACCCGGCAGCAAACAATGTGTGTGTACCCCGCAAGCAAACAATGTGTGTGTACCCGGCAGCAAACAATGTGTGTGTACCCGGCAGCAAACCAATGTGTGCGAACCCGGCAGCAAATAATGTGTGTGTACCCGGCAGCAAACAATGTGTGTGTACCCGGCACCAAACCAATGTGTGTGTACCCGGCATCAAACCAATGTGTGTGTATCCGGCAGCAAACCAATGTGTGTGTACCCGGCAGCAAACCAATGTGTGTGTAGCCGGCAGCAAACAATGTGGGTGTAGCCCGCAGCAACCAATGTGCGTGTACCCGGCAGCAAACCAATGTGTGCGAACCCCGCAGCAAATAATGTGTGTGTACCCGGCACCAAACCAATGTGTGTGTACTCGGCATCAAACCAATGTGTGTGTATCCGGCAGCAAACCAATGTGTGTGTACCCGGCAGCAAACCAATGTGTGTGTAGCCGGCAGCAAACAATGTGGGTGTAGCCGGCAGCAAACAATGTGCGTCTACCCGGCAGCAAACCAATGTGTGCGAACCCGGCAGCAAATAATGTGTGTGTTCCCGGCCGCAAACCAATGTGTGTGTACCCGGCAGCAAACCAATGTGTGTGTACCCGGCAGCAAACCAATGTGTGTGTACCCGGCAGCAAACCAATGTGTGTGTAGCCGGCAGCAAACAATGTGCGTGTACCCGGCAGCAAACCAATGTGTGCAAACCCGGCAGCAAATAATGTGTGTGTAGCCGGCAGCAAACAATGTGGGTGTAGCCCGCAGCAACCAATGTGCGTGTACCCGGCAGCAAACCAATGTGTGCGAACCCCGCAGCAAATAATGTGTGTGTACCCGGCACCAAACCAATGTGTGTGTACTCGGCATCAAACCAATGTGTGTGTATCCGGCAGCAAACCAATGTGTGTGTACCCGGCAGCAAACCAATGTGTGTGTAGCCGGCAGCAAACAATGTGGGTGTAGCCGGCAGCAAACAATGTGCGTCTACCCGGCAGCAAACCAATGTGTGCGAACCCGGCAGCAAATAATGTGTGTGTTCCCGGCCGCAAACCATTGTGTGTGTACCCGGCAGCAAACCAATGTGTGTGTATCCGGCAGCAAATAATGTGTGTGTTCCCGGCCGCAAACCAATGTGTGTGTACCCGGCAGCAAACCAATGTGTGTGTACCCGGCAGCAAACAATGTGTGTGTACCCGGCAGCAAACAATGTGGGTGTAGCCGGCAGCAAACAATGTGCGTCTACCCGGCAGCAAACCAATGTGTGCGAACCCGGCAGCAAATAATGTGTGTGTTCCCGGCCGCAAACCAATGTGTGTGTACCCGGCAGCAAACCAATGTGTGTGTTCCCGGCCGCAAACCAATGTGTGTGTACCCGGCAGCAAACCAATGTGTGTGTATCCGGCAGCAAATAATGTGTGTGTTCCCGGCCGCAAACCAATGTGTGTGTACCCGGCAGCAAACCAATGTGTGTGTACCCGGCAGCAAACAATGTGTGTGTACCCGGCAGCAAACAATGTGGGTGTAGCCGGCAGCAAACAATGTGCGTCTACCCGGCAGCAAACCAATGTGTGCGAACCCGGCAGCAAATAATGTGTGTGTTCCCGGCCGCAAACCAATGTGTGTGTACCCGGCAGCAAACCAATGTGTGTGTATCCGGCAGCAAATAATGTGTGTGTTCCCGGCCGCAAACCAATGTGTGTGTACCCGGCAGCAAACCAATGTGTGCGAACCCGGCAGCAAATAATGTGTGTGTTCCCGGCCGCAAACCAATGTGTGTGTACCCGGCAGCAAACCAATGTGTGTGTACCCGGCAGCAAACCAATGTGTGTGTATCCGGCAGCAAATAATGTGTGTGTTCCCGGCCGCAAACCAATGTGTGTGTACCCGGCAGCAAACCAATGTGTGCGAACCCCGCAGCAAATAATGTGTGTGTACCCGGCACCAAACCAATGTGTGTGTACTCGGCATCAAACCAATGTGTGTGTATCCGGCAGCAAACCAATGTGTGTGTACCCGGCAGCAAACCAATGTGTGTGTAGCCGGCAGCAAACAATGTGGGTGTAGCCGGCAGCAAACAATGTGCGTCTACCCGGCAGCAAACCAATGTGTGCGAACCCGGCAGCAAATAATGTGTGTGTTCCCGGCCGCAAACCAATGTGTGTGTACCCGGCAGCAAACCAATGTGTGTGTACCCGGTAGCAAACCAATGTGTGTGTACCGGGCAGCAAACCAATGTGTGTGTACCCGGCATCAAACCAATGTGTGTGTACCCGGCAGCAAACCAATGTGTTGTGTACCCGGCAGCAAACCAATGTGTGTGTACCCGGCATCAAACCAATGTGTGTGTACCCGGCAGCAAACAATGTGTGTGTACCCGGCAGCAAACCAATGTGTGTGTATCCGGCAGCAAATCTATGTGTGTGTACCCGGCAGCAAACCAATGTGTGTGTAGCCGGCAGCAAACAATGTGGGTGTAGCCGGCAGCAAACAATGTGCGTGTACCCGGCAGCAAACCAATGTGTGCGAACCCAGCAGCAAATAATGTGTGTTCCCGGCCGCAAACCAATGTGTGCGAACCCAGCAGCAAATAATGTGTGTTCCCGGCAGCAAACCAATGTGTGTGTACCCGGCAGCCAACAATGTGTGTGTACCCGGCAGCAAACCAATGTGTGTACCCGGCATCAAACCAAAGTGTTTGTACCGGGCAGCAAACCAATGCATGTGTGTGTACCCGGCAGCAAACAATGTGTGTGTACCCGGCAGCAAACCAATGTGTGTGTACCCGGCAGCAAACCAATGTGTGTGTACCCGGCAGCCAACAATGTGTGTGTACCCGGCAGCAAACCAATGTGTGTACCCGGCATCAAACCAAAGTGTTTGTACCGGGCAGCAAACCAATATGTGTGTACCCAGCATCAAATCAATGTGTGAACCCGGCAGCAAACCAATGTGTGTGTATCCGGCAGCAAACAGTGTGAGTGTACCCGGCAGCAAACCAATGTGTGTACCCGGCATCAAACCAAAGTGTTTGTACCGGGCAGCAAACCAATATGTGTGTACCCAGCATCAAATCAATGTGTGAACCCGGCAGCAAACCAATTTGTGTGTATCCGGCAGCAAACAGTGTGTGTGTACCCGGCAGCAAACCAATGTGTGTGTACCCGGCATCAAACCAATGTGTGTGTACCCGGCAGCAAACAATGTGTGTGTACCCGGCAGCAAACCAATGTGTGTACCCAGCATCAAACCAAAGTGTTTGTACCGGGCAGCAAACCAATGTGTGTGTACCCGGCAGCAAACAATGTGTGTGTACCCGGCAGCAAACCAATGTGTGTGTACCCGGCAGCAAACCAATGTGTGTGTACCCGGCATCAAACCAATGTGTGTGTACCCGGCAGCAAACCAATGTGTGTGTATCCGGCAGCAAATATATGTGTGTGTACCCGGCATCAAACCAATGTGTGTGTACCCGGCAGCAAACCAATGTGTGTGTACCCGGCATCAAACCAATATGTGTGTACCCGGCAGCAAACCAATGTGTGTGTACCCGGCAGCAAACAATGTGTGTGAACCCGGCAGCAAACCAATGTGTGTGTATCCGGCAGCAAACAGTGTGTGTGTACCCGGCAGCAAACCAATGTGTGTGTACCCGGCAGCAAACCAATGTGTGTGTACCCGGCATCAAACCAATGTGTGTGTACCCGGCAGCAAACCAATGTGTGTGTATCCGGCAGCAAATATATGTGTGTGTACCCGGCATCAAACCAATGTGTGTGTACCCGGCAGCAAACCAATGTGTGTGTACCCGGCATCAAACCAATATGTGTGTACCCGGCAGCAAACCAATGTGTGTGTACCCGGCAGCAAACAATGTGTGTGTACCGGCAGCAAACCAATGTGTGTGTACCCGGCATCAAACCAATGTGTGTGTACCCGGCAGCAAACCAATGTGTGTGTACCCGGCATCAAACCAATGTGTGTGTATCCGGCAGCAAACAGTGTGTGTGTACCCGGCAGCAAACCAATGTGTGTGTACCCGGCATCAAACCAATGTGTATGTACCCGGCAGCAAACCAATGTGTGTGTACCCGGCAGCAAACAATGTGTGTGTACCGGCAGCAAACCAATGTGTGTGTAGCCGGCAGCAAACAATGTGGGTGTAGCCGGCAGCAAACAATGTGCGTGTACCCGGCAGCAAACCAATGTGTGTGTATCCGGCAGCAAACAGTGTGTGTGTACCCGGCAGCAAACAATGTGCGTGTACCCGGCAGCAAACCAATTAGTGTGTACCCGGCAGCAAACAATGTGTGTGTACCGGCAGCAAACCAATGTGTGTGTATCCGGCAGCAAACAGTGTGTGTGTACCCGGCAGCAAACCAATGTGTGTGTACCCGGCAGCAAACCAATGTGTGTGTACCCGGCATCAAACCAATGTGTATGTACCCGGCAGCAAACCAATGTGTGTGTACCCGGCAGCAAACAATGTGTGTGTACCCGGCAGCAAACCAATGTGTGTGTACCCGGCAGCAAACCAATGTGTGTGTAGCCGGCAGCAAACAATGTGGGTGTAGCCGGCAGCAAACAATGTGCGTGTACCCGGCAGCAAACCAATGTGTGTGTACCCGGCAGCAAACAATGTGTGTGTACCCGGCAGCAAACCAATGTGTGTGTACCCGGCATCAAACCAATGTGTGTGTACCCGGCAGCAAACCAATGTCTGTGTAGCCGGCAGCAAACAATGTGGGTGTAGCCGGCAGCAAACAATGTGCGTGTACCCGGCAGCAAACCAATGTGTGCGAACCCGGCAGCAAATAATGTGTGTTCCCGGCCGCAAACCAATGTGTGTGTACCCGGCATCAAACCAATATGTGTGTTCCCGGCCGCAAACCAATGTGTGTGTACCCGGCATCAAACCAATGTGTATGTACCCGGCAGCAAACCAATGTGTGTGTACCCGGCAGCAAACCAATGTGTGTGTAGCCGGCATCAAACCAATGTGTGTGTACCCGGCAGCAAACCAATGTGTGTGTAGCCGGCAGCAAACAATGTGGGTGTAGCCGGCAGCAAACAATGTGCGTGTACCCGGCAGCAAACCAATGTGTGCGAACCCGGCAGCAAATAATGTGTGTTCCCGGCCGCAAACCAATGTGTGTGTACCCGGCAGCAAACCAATGTGTGTGTATCCGGCAGCAAATCTATGTGTGTGTACCCGGCATCAAACCAAAGTGTTTGTACCGGGCAGCAAACAAATGTGTGTGTACCCGGCAGCAAACCAATGTGTGTGTATCCGGCAGCAAATCTATGTGTGTGTACCCGGCATCAAACCAAAGTGTTTGTACCGGGCAGCAAACCAATGTGTGTGTACCCGGCAGCAAACAATGTGTGTGTACCCGGCAGCAAACCAATGTGTGTGTACCCGGCAGCAAACCAATGTGTGTGTACCCGGCAGCAAACCAATGTGTGTGTACCCGGCAGCAAACAATGTGTGTGTACCCGGCAGCAAACCAATGTGTGTGTACCCGGCAGCAAACCAATGTGTGTGTACCCGGCAGCAAACCAATGTGTGTGTACCCGGCAGCAAACGAATGTGTGTGTACCCGGCAGCAAACCAATGTGTGTGTACCCGGCAGCAAACCAATGTGTGTGTACCCGGCATCAAACCAATGTGTGTGTACCCGGCAGCAAACAATGTGTGTGTACCCGGCTGCAAACCAATGTGTGTGTACCCGGCAGCAAACCAATGTGTGTGTACCCGGCAGCAAACAATGTGTGTGTACCCGGCAGCAAACAATGTGTGTGTACCGGGCAGCAAACCAATGTGTGTGTACCCGGCAGCAAACCAATGTGTGTGTACCCGGCAGCAAACCAATGTGTGTGTACCCGGCAGCAAACCAATGTGTGTGTACCCGGCATCAAACCAATGTGTGTGTACCCGGCAGCAAACCAATGTGTGTGTACCCGGCTGCAAACCAATGTGTGTGTACCCGGCAGCAAACCAATGTGTGTGTACCCGGCAGCAAACAATGTGTGTGTACCCGGCAGCAAACCAATGTGTGTGTACCCGGCAGCAAACCAATGTGTGTGTACCCGGCAGCCAACAATGTGTGTGTACCCGGCAGCAAACCAATGTGTGTACCCGGCATCAAACCAAAGTGTTTGTACCGGGCAGCAAACCAATGCATGTGTACCCGGCAGCAAACAATGTGTGTGTACCCGGCAGCAAACCAATGTGTGTGTACCCGGCAGCAAACCAATGTGTGTGTACCCGGCAGCAAACAATGTGTGTGTACCCGGCAGCAAACCAATGTGTGTACCCGGCATCAAACCAAAGTGTTTGTACCGGGCAGCAAACCAATATGTGTGTACCCAGCATCAAATCAATGTGTGAACCCGGCAGCAAACCAATGTGTGTGTATCCGGCAGCAAACAGTGTGTGTGTACCCGGCAGCAAACCAAGTGTGTGTACCCGGCATCAAACCAAAGTGTTTGTACCGGGCAGCAAACCAATATGTGTGTACCCAGCATCAAATCAATGTGTGAACCCGGCAGCAAACCAATGTGTGTGTATCCGGCAGCAAACAGTGTGTGTGTACCCGGCAGCAAACCAATGTGTGTGTACCCGGCATCAAACCAATGTGTGTGTACCCGGCAGCAAACAATGTGTGTGTACCCGGCAGCAAACCGATGTGTGTGTACCCGGCATCAAACCAATAGTGTGTGTACCCGGCAGCAAACCAATGTGTGTGTACCCGGCAGCAAACAATGTGTGTGAACCCGGCAGCAAACCAATGTGTGTGTATCCGGCAGCAAACAGTGTGTGTGTACCCGGCAGCAAACCAATGTGTGTGTACCCGGCATCAAACCAATGTGTGTGTACCCGGCAGCAAACCAATGTGTGTGTACCCGGCATCAAACCAATGTGTGTGTACCCGGCAGCAAACCAATGTGTGTGTATCCGGCAGCAAATCTATGTGTGTGTACCCGGCATCAAACCAATGTGTGTGTACCGGGCAGCAAACAATGTGTGTGTACCCGGCAGCAAACCAATGTGTGTGTACCCGGCAGCAAACCAATGTGTGTGTACCCGGCATGCAAACCAATGTGTGTGTACCCGGCAGCAAACCAATGTGTGTGTACCCGGCAGCAAACCAATGTGTGTGTACCCGGCATCAAACCAATGTGTGTGTACCCGGCAGCAAACCAATGTGTGTGTACCCGGCAGCAAACCAATGTGTGTGTAGCCGGCATCAAACCAATGTGTGTGTACCCGGCAGCAAACCAAAGTGTGTGTAGCCGGCAGCAAACAATGTGTGTGTACCCAGCAGCAAACAATGTGTGTGTACCCGGCAGCAAACCAATGTGTGTACCCGGCATCAAACCAAAGTGTGTGTGTTTAGCGCATTTGATAAAAAATATGTTCTTTCAATCTCAATTTCATATATTGTGACGCTTTCCTGTTGTTTCATAAAACACATGCAAAATGAACCCTAATTGTCCAGTCTGATACAAATGAGCGGGATGGCGCTAGTGTACCTTCAACGAAGGCCGTTCAAGTGTATCTGTTTATTTCCCCTTTCTCCCTTCGATGTATTGATTTACTCTATTTTTGACTTAGTCTAATACGGTATTTGATCGGTATTTGATTATATTTAACTGATATTACAGTAACGAGAGGGTGTGGTAACACAGTATAACAAACAAATGTCTGACTAATTAATTATGTAAGGACTCAAGTCTGGCGACTGTGTTTCCCTTTAGAGGAAACGTAGTGTAACAAGTCTTTGGTCTAATTATATTGATATAGCTACCGTATTCAATTTGTGACAACTCTCGATCGTGATATAGTTAATAATAAGAGCTTTGCTTACAATCGCCATATATATTATATATATATATTTATATTATATATATATATTGAAATATAGAGGTTATTCTATACATACCCTCGAAACAGGAAAAGGGCCCCCTGGACTGACAACAAAATTCAGAAATGACAAAATGACTAACCTGCGAGTCTCCACTGTTTCTGGATGCATCGTCGGGCGGAGTAAGTGGCCTCCGCTGGATATTCTCCGTCATCGGCAGCACCTCACCTGGTACTACTACTCCACTCTGTATCAACCAATTGGTGACTTCTCTCTGATATCGGCGCTCCTCCTTGTCTTGAGTCTCTTCTAGTTCCACTAGATCTCTTAATTTCGCATCACTGACTTAATTCGCCTGGGCTTGCGAATTCCATAGTAACCAGTTCTCCGTCCTAACCCGTCGGAATCGCTCTGACAATGTGCGGTGCTCCAATAAGATAGCTAAAGCCTTATCGTAGATCCACGTTGCTATGTCATTCAACTGGGAGTCCACTGCCCTTTTTGCTAGAACTGCTAGCTCCTCTGTCTGCTTAAACAGCGCTGAGATGTAGCCCTTTCTAAGTTCTACTAAACCTTCTCTTTCGATACTACCAGAATTGTCTAGCATCTTTCTTACCTTGTCCATCGTCCGGGTTTTATGTCCGGCATGCGCGCGGAGTTTCTTCTTTAAGGCAATGTCTTGCTCTCTCGGTAGACTTGAGGGATTATTACGGGAACTCCGGGTGCTCCTCACTGCCACTGGGACCACAGCACTGACCATACCTACAGGTCTGGAAACTGGGCTTTGGGCTCTCGCTCCAGCTAAACTGCCCTCCTTACTACTCACCTCTCACTGGGTTGGGCTGCTGTGCAATCCTTCTTTACAGTAGTAGTAGGGGACCCTACCAATATTACCTCACCTTGGTCTTCTTCACTAGTCACTATCTCATCCTCCTGTTCACTTACGTCAGCGTCACTCGCTGCGTCGTCATAGTCGGCATGGTCGTCAACAAACATGTTGACACTGTCATTAGTCGGCGGTCCAGCCACTGTCTCATAGCTGTCCTCTAGTGCCTCCTTCTCTGAGACACTCATTGTTTAAAGTATATTGTTTGCCTTCTAGCCAAAATCTCGCAAAAATTCGAGATATATATATTAATTCAATCGAAATTTCGATTAAATTATTTGTCAAATAATGTATTTGGTTTCAAATGTCAAATGCAAAATCTTAATTCACAATATAAAATATTATGAATTTAATTGTATAGTTATAGTAAATACCGGTATAATATTTAAACAAAAATATAGCCCTATAGCTATTATACAGCATTCAAATACTGGTGTGACACCAATATATTTTTGAATCTAATTCAAAAAATTCAAAAAAAATAAATCTGTCACCCAACAATATTTCTAATTGTATATATGTATATATATAGCTCAAATCAGCCTAACTTTATTTTTAAATGTTATATATGTATCCACTGGCGTGTGGCTACCTACACCTTCAGGTCGCGACACTCTCTCTCTCCTCCAACTGAGCGATCCAAAACACCATGGCCGGCTAAATCTAACTATCCTAACTAATAAACTGAGTTCAGTTTCGTAGTTAAACAACCAGTAATTTTTTACTGCTTCCACAAATACTCTGGTATCAACAGAACAACCAACCTTGTTCAGTGTGAGATTCCACGTCCGCGTCCTAGGCTTCAGTCTCGTTGCTGATTGCAAACCGAACCCATAGGCCCAGACAAACCCCAACATCAGAAGTTCCATCTCGCCATGTATCTCCAGATGGTATAAAATAATTAGGCAGTTATCCAACATACCAGTAACTAAAACCCTAAATTTTATTATATATAATTTTGGCCGAAACTGAATTCTCACAAACCTAGCTACTAATTTTGAATTTACTAATTTTACAATTTACAATTTACCCTAACGGCCCAACAAACTGCTGTATTTCAAATGATTAGTAAACAAATAAAGGCTATTTACTGTTGAACTATGTACGGCTCTGCCAATCATACACACTCCTTTCTCTGTCAGAATCCCAACAGAGAGCTAATTGTTCTAATTTATAAGCCAAACAGAACAACCAAAACAATAAATCCGATTTGGCTTCCTAAACTACTTAATACGAGTGTGGGTGATTTAATACTCGGCGTTCACTTTCCACAGTGAAATACATGTAGTTTGTGGGGTGGAACAATGTCGAATGTGAGAATGTTTTAATATACAAAGGTGGGGGTATTAATTTCCTAATGTCGAAACTTTGACCTTGGGCTGAATGAATTCAGCGATTTTTTACTACTGCGCTACCCTAGCTACCACTGTCAACCTGTTGACCCGCTACTTTCAAATAACCGCCTGGTGTTGAATATTCTAAGGTATTTCTAAATATAATTTACCCAACTATTCTCCGCTATGCAGCGTACAAACTCTTAATTTTATTCTAAGTGCTAAAGTAAATTACAGAAAAAATAATTAAATCAAAATACTACTACTAGGAACGGCATGCTGCATTGCAGCTGCATTTTTAAGAATGGTGTGCCGGCTTATCGACAAAATTGCACCGCCACAACTCCCTATCACCCATGACATTAGCTAGATCATCCGCATCTTCAAGGCCAGTGTCCTTTAAGATGCGTCTCAAGAAAGTCATGGGCTGTCCACCATGCTTATTCACTCCGTGAGGCTGCCACAGTACAAGATTATGCACTGGCTGGTCCTCACAGCGAAAGCAATGTCCTGCAAAGCGGAGGCGATTTTGTTCTAGCGTCAAGCTTGGGGGAACCAATGAGACACCTCCAATGTTATATAGTGTCTGGTTGGAGATGTGTGCATTGTAATTGACACAATTAACCCAGCGTAGCATTCTTGTGAATGTGCCATCCAGAGATTTGGTGTCCTCTGCAGTTAGAGCCCAGCATGGACTCCCATAGAGGAGTACTGGAGCTACTGCTGCTCTAAATAATCGGACCTTAAGTTTCCGATTAATTCTCGGTGACTTCCGAATCCTGGAAAGCCTATTTAAGGCTGTCCATGTCCATGTCCATGTCCATGTCCATGTCCATGTCCATGTCCATGTCCATGTCTCAAAATTGTCTCAAATGTCTCAAAATTACTAAGTATTCCAGAATTCGTATTACTAATTTATTACGTTACTGAGTTATACTAGCAACAGCCTAAATAATGTATTATGACCATTGACTTCTTTATTCCAACATATGGAGCTTAGTAAAATTAATTAATTGAAACACAAATTTTCGTAAAATAAATAATAATAATATAATATAATATAAATATTAAAATACTGTTACTAAACTATAATAAAATAAGTCACGGTTGATGGGGAAGTGGTTGGTCTACGCTCATCAGATACAGCGCGCATCTTAATGTAGACAGGTTGGCTGGCATTCCGGTGCATTGCAGGTAGTGGGCGGTAGATGTGGCACTATTATTGCACAACCAGCAAACACATTGATCAGTGGGTCTCCAGCAGTTCGAAATTTTACAAATCCGATGGTGGCAGCCGTTCGCCATTAACTGGGCTGCTGCACTGCGACGAAAACCGGATAGGTCCACGAGATTTATTTCCGCGTCATCGCAGTTATCTATTGCATTAAGGATTGCAGTTGACGACGAGTATTTACTGATGCCGCACCAAAGTTTGTAGTAAAATGCTCGCACTCGATGGATGTGTTCCAGCCGCGGAACGTTTTCATTAGATGTAAAAATAGTACATCCGTATGTTGTCGACGGGTAGATTACAGTTGCCCACAAACGTTTTGCCGTGGCTAACGATATATGATGTAGATTTACCTTAGTTGCAATACGAATAGAGCAGGCCACGCCTTTTTTGTATAAGTGCTGGAAGTGAGCTGTGGGACCATTTTTTGTTGCTAGCACTACGCCTAAGTAGTTGAACGTATTTTGAAACTCCAATAAAGTGCCATTATAATATAATTTATCACCAGAAGCTAATCGGCCACCTCTGCGGAATTTGACTGCCTTAGTTTTCTTTATATTGACCTTCAGGTCATTGACCCGACAATATTCTGATAATCTGTCCAGTGCGTCCTGGGTGACTGCGATCAAATCGCCGACTATGACGAGATCATCAGCGTACATTATGACGATGCAGCATGCGGCCATGAGGATAGATGGGAGGTCAGCAACGAACAAGCTGAATAAAAGGGGAGAGAGTTTGTCACCTTGCACTACTCCGACCAATTGTGTGATTGGGTCCAATACATATGTTCCAATGCAAATACATACATAATTAACTGCGATTAGTGCCCATATAGCAGTGATAAATTTTCGACTGATGCCATGTATTACTAGACGCTGACAAAGAGTTTCTCTGTTGATGGAGTCGAACGCCTTCAGTGAAGTCGACGAAAACACAATATGTATGGCCTCCGGCCGACTGAAGAGCTATATTTATTATACCATATAGGTTCTTGACAGCCATCACCGTTGAGAGTCCTCGACGGAAGCCGTATTGAGCAGCAGGAAGGATGCCACTGATCTCGGCAAACACGTACAGACGTTCAAACAGAATAGCGGTGTATAGTTTTAGTAGACACGAAAGGAGTGCTATGCCACGATAACTGTCAGGGGATGTCTTTTTGCCTTTTCCTTTATACAGTGGTATCAGATATGATGTCAACCAGGATATTGGGCAAACTCCCAGTGTGAGACAGAGGGACAACAGACTCAGAAGGAACGGAAGAAGATGACCGAAACCGGATTTTAGCGCCTCGTTCGACACGCCATCTGGCCCCGTTGCTTTGTGGAGCTTGGCATTATTGACAGCGACCGTTATTTCCAATGGCTCTGTTTGTTTATCTAGTATATCATTTGGTTGATCTGGAATTGGCGGTAGTTGGGGTGAGTGTTTGGTTGAAAGCAACTCTGAGAAATGTGTGAACCAAGAATTGTTCTGACACTTGTTGAGCAACTGGTTTGACTTGGTCGCCGGTCTTCAGAATGTTCCAAAATTCCTGTTTGTCAGACTCGCACTCTTGAATTAACTTAAACTCTTTTTGGGCCTCGTACAATGTCTTTTTAGTATGCATCAACTTCTTATATGAACGAGCTAACTCCGAATATCTTTGCTTGTTTAGGGGTGTTGGCGCCCGTTTCATTAACTGAAAACTTGATATGAGTTCGTGTTTAGCCAGATAGCATTCTTGATTGAACCAAGGTTTGGAATTTCTCGGCTTACTAGATAACGAAGAATTTGTAATAGCATTAGTTATGTAAGAACAGACATCGTCTACTCCATTGGCTATAGCAGATTGAAAATCCCCCGTCGTTAGAATGTGGCCTAATTTGTCTACATCAAGCCTCTTGATTGCTTTACAGCGCTCTTTCCTATAGTTGATGGGGCTTGTTGTTTCATATTTTATATAAACGCGCTGGTGTTTAGTGTTTGTAGTTGGGCGGATACTTACTGAGACCTTATCAGCCAATAGGTGGTCGACAAAAACGAGGTCGATTACGCTCTGACCATTCCAGGAGTAAAATGTTGGGATTGAGTGGTCGTTAATGCAGTTCAGTCCTGCGCCAAGTAGGCCACTGCATAGTGTGTCTCCACGATCATGAGGGCCATCTAAACGGCAGTTAAAATCACCTGTTAGCAGTATGGGAAGGATAGAAGTATAGAAGTATGGGAATGCACTTTCTGCAGGTAGTAACATGAAAAAACGCCGCTTATAGCCTAAAAACACACTTCGACGTATAATATTCGAATATAGTTAAATAACTCTGGAAGCCCTGTGTTTTCTGAGTAGTAACACTGTGTACAAATTGGGAATAGTAACCCCAATTGCCTCACACTTTCTCAAGTCACTGGCACTGTCTCCTCGAAAGTTATAACCTTTTAACTGGTTCTGTAGGAAGTAACATGAAAAAACGCCGCTTATAGCCTAAAAACACACTTCGACGTATAATATTCGAATATAGTTAAATAACTCTGGAAGCCCTGTGTTTTCTGAGTTGTAACACTGTGTACAAATTGGGAATAGTAACCCAAATTGTCTCACACTTTCTCAAGTCACTGGCACTGTCTCCTCGAAAGTTAAAAGTATTCAACTATTTCTGTAGGTAGTAACATGAAAAAACGCCGCTTATAGCCTAAAAACACACTCCCACCAATTATAATTGTATGTAGTTAAATAACTCTGGAAGCCCTGTGTAAGGGTCCAGTAGTATACCGCTTACCAGATCCTAGTAACGATGTATCTTACTATGAGACTCTAGTAATGTATACGGGCTCGTACAGTATCTGACAACAAATCCCAGTCCAGGATATCTAAACAAACAGATACAATACACAAACGACTACTGGCGAGGAACAGAGCCTAGTATCTATTCTATGTACGTGAGCGGGTTTAATGCCTACGTACTAGACAAAAGGATACCTGTCCTCTAACCGGTGAGGCAGATGTACAGTTACAGTAACAGACCAAACTCACGGGAAAACAATCCCCGCGCAGCGAATCCTAACTATCACTGACAGTCCTAAATACAGTAACTTGCCGCGGTGTGATTTATATGGTATATATACGAACTAGGTGGTTAACAGACCTAGTGTAACAATGCTGATTACCCCTGTCTAAATCAGCCTAAAAGGTCGTGCCTAAATGTAACAATAACTGATCCCCCTGTACGAAATCAGTCTAAAGGGTCAGGCCTAAATGTAACAATAACTGCTGGACAGAAATCAACAGTTTATAACGAAAGTGAAATACTCTCTCTTGCCGCAACTAAATATCAGATCCTAATTTTACAAATACAGATAATTTCTACCTAAAATAATGTATAGTGCGCTATAGCTAGTAGAACTCTAAGGGCAATATGTTTTAGGGCGTGTGTGTGTGGGTGTGTTACAAATAAAACAATTTCGTGTATTTCTTTTTACTAGGTTTTAGTGATTTTCTGACTGAAATGATACCGTGCGCTAGCTACTAAAATAAACTAGTCGCGTTTGTAGAACTTTATACTCACAAAATGACGTCAAAGCTCTCTCCTTCCTATCCACAACCCAATGGGCAACCACAGTGTTAGTAACTACACCCGTGATCGGCACTAATACCAGATTCTGGTTGTAAGATAAGGAATAGGGGTTAATTGCTACCGTACGTTAGCTGATCTGGTATACTAATTTAATTCTAGAACTTTGTTGCTGCGGTAGTTAGCAGCAATACCTATCAGTACGTGGCAAGGCGCGGTAGGATATTAATAAACCTCCCTAGGCCAAGCAGTGTGCCGGTAGCAGAAATACTCCTTGCCTGATCAAATAGCTAACTCCAGACAGGGGGGGGGGGGGGGGGTACTAATGTACGTTCTACAAAGCGAACCGGTACCAAACAGTCAGTGCTACGAATCACTAAATTATGGAACATATGCTGTCCGTACCTAATATGTACTCGCGTACTGACGAATGGCAATAGTTCGCACCTGTAGGAAGTACAGGTTAACCCAGGGGTTCGTAGGACTGACAAAGGGGGGGGGGGGGGTGTTTCTGTCTGAATATAATTATTTGATCCTAAATTTGCGGCGTCCAGTACGGCGTCACGCTTACCCTGATCTATAGGTCTTACGGCGGGCAAGGGCGTCGAACAAAGTCTTACCTTCTCACAAAGCGGGCGCTGCATAGCAAGTGGAGTATTTCGAAGGGCAAAGGGGGTGCGCGGTCAATCCAAATGTGGGCGCTAGTGTGTTGTGGACATCTCTTCCCTGCGTTGCTTACCGCCTAACGGTCTAGGCTGCCATCTCCCTGATGTTTGGCTGTCCCAAAGTTGGACCAAAAGAAAACATGTTCAGGAATTTGCAGTATATTTACAGTTTTTACAAAGGATTTATCAAAATAAAGTTTCAACAAGAAACCGAAATAACTAATAACAATTTAGAATAACGTATAAGGAGAATTTTACAAAGTGGTAAGAAGTCGTAGAAGGGTGATAACCGAAGGCAAACCGGCCTTTTATACTAAATATCGCACATGGAAACTAAACAGAATTTTCCACAGCTTCACATTTGAGCAATAAAGTGCTTCGTGCCCTATGATTGGCCCAGCTCATCGTTCAACGCAGTCCGGCCCTTACACTAATCTGGGACATGGAATCCTAACAGAATTTTCCACTGCCTACATTTGAGCAATAAGATAATTTATGCCCTATGATTGGCCTGGCTCATCATTCGCTACGTTGTACGTTGTGCAAACAAAATAAATGGTCCCAAAATACAATTTTCCCGACCGGGATTCGAACTCGTAACCTATGTAATGTAACCAACGCCTTAACCATCTGACCACTACGCCACAAGAGTACCTAAGAGTTTTATGTGTACAAATATGAATAGGCATATTACATTACTGTAACTCAATCAAAATACGTCGGATTTTCGAAAGTTTTTACGTTAAAGTTAAACTACAAATGCTATCTTATAGTGAAATAATTCATCACTGCTCCATGAAAACAGTAAGTAAGACTGTTTTCACCAATCGAAACATAAAATATTTACAAACTACTTCTAAATCTACTAGTAGGGCTTAAAATATAAAATATAATCACTATCTAATTATTGCATACTTAATATTGCAGATACGGCGTAAATACAATCGATCGTACATACAAATACAAATTTACGAATTAACTTTAGTGCCTAAAATACAAAAAAAAGGCTTTCGGTTATCAAGGTAAGCAAATTAAACAAATCAGAACAAACAAATCGAACAAATAAATCAAAACAAATCAAACAAATAATTCAAACTCTTTCGATAAATCTTTATATATTGTAAATATACCTAATAAACCTTCACCAAATTAAATCGGTCCAAATATAATATAAACATAATGCGCTAATAACTTTCAATAATGTCCTCCTGACGATCTAATAGTTCGTCCTGCTGGTCTGGATATCTTCTCCTGAGCACCAATTGCTAACGGTAGGCTCGCAAGCCTTCCTTTCCATATCTCGCTCCTCCAAACCCAACATTCAAACATAACGTCCAATATAAATATCCAAATATAATATCCAAATATGATATCCAAATAAAATATCAAAATAAATATCCAAAATCGGTAGGCTCGCAAGCCTTCCTTCCACTCGCTTCCTATTCCTTCGCTGAGCGGGCTCGTCCACGTCCTCTAGTGCGATTGGGGGGTGGTCGAGGTCGAACTGGGCTCGGACTTCGGCGTCGAGTCGTCGGTGGTTCCAAAACGCTAGGAAAGGGGACGACGGGAGTTCCGCACATCCGTCGTGCGCTTAATCCTCTAAATCCTCGTCCGATTCCAACTGTTGGCTTAACATCGGATCGAGTTTCTACAACGCTAGGAGGAAGTCGAAAGGGTAGGACCGTTCCGTCCGTTGACACCTCGCTCTCTGACGTCGTTTGAATCCTAATGGGTTCAGTCAAAGCGTATCCTGTCCCTCCGCGTGGTTCTCTAGCAAGGGAAACCGTGCCCCGAGTCATCCGGATTTGTGACTTCGTCAGTTGGTCGTCTGTCAAGATGTGTTGCGTCGGTACTACTTTAGCCATAGCTGTCTTTATTGAGCCAATCAGCCTTTCCCAAACGCCGCCTCTCCACGGACTGTCTGGAGTATTAAAATACCAAACAATACGGTGAGGACGTAGTTCCTCGGAAATCTGGTTTTGGTCCAATTTTCTCAAAGCTCTGGTTATTTCGTTCCGTGCACCCACAAAGTTTGTCCCTTGGTCGCAGTAAATGGATTTGACCAATCCACGTCTAGCGATAAATCGCCGTAAGGCTAGGATAAAGGCATTGGTGGTCAAGTCTGTCACTCGCTCTATATGGACAGCTCTGCTGGCCATGCAAGTGAAGATCAATCCCCAACGTTTTACCTGTACCCTTCCGCGTTTCGCGATTATGGGTCCAAAACAGTCTATCCCTGTCTCAGTGAAAGGGGGTCTAAACGCCTGTAATCTAGCTAGTGGTAGTTCACTCATTTCTTGGTGTCCTATCCTCGCGTGCACCTTCTTACAAATAATACAGTTCCGTGTTACCGAACTCAGTGCCTTACTAGGTCTAATCAGTACAAACCTCGAACGTAAGTGTGATAGACAGTGGTGTCTACCTACGTGTTTGAGTTGTACATGTGCGTCCAGTATCATGGCGCGCTGTAACTCATGGTGTTGCGGTATGATGATAGGATACCTAAAGTCAAGTTCAAAGTCGATGTTTTGGAGTCTGGACTTGTGACAAAGTAAGCCCCGGTAAATAATCGGACTCCAACTCAAAATCGGTGAAGACTTAATCTGTTTACCTTGTTTGATCGCTGTAAACTCTTGTGCGAAATATCGCAATTGATAATGTCGAATGATATCAACTTCACAGTGGCCAATTTCCTTTAAGGTAAGTCTTATAGGAAAGTCGCGTTTGCCTCTGGCATATTGTCTCAATCGTTTGAGCCATGCTAACTTGCGGCACGCGTCAGTCCAGGATCTAGTTAGGTTCACTATCCTGTCAACGTAAGTGTTAGTGACGTCATCGGGTAAGGTGTAGTCGTAGTGTGGATACTTGTCTGGACTTGGTAGGCCCACGGGCCTTCCGGTAGGTTTGTCTGAGTCCCCAAGTACGTCAATCTCTACGGTCTTACCTTTGCCGTCCGCACCTAATGTGTCGACTGGCAGTAATGGTTTCAACTCTACAGTGTCAGTGTGTTCCTGTGAGCCTGTAAGCTTCCTAACCTTAGTCACACGTTTACCTGTAGGTAAGTCAAGTACCTTCTTCGAGCGGAGTGTAATCCCTGTGGACACACCTTTGTCGTCCAAAGAAGTCAAATTCGGTAAGTCTCTAAAAGTCCGCTCCAATGGGTCTTCTAATGGAGTGTCTAGTAGACAGTCTGGTGAAGCGTCTGGTGAACAGTCTGGTGAGACATCTGGTGAGACATAGCGCGGAACATCCGGCGAAATGTCCTGTCATTGGTCCCAAAGTCTGTCTAGCGTAACTTCTGTCAGAAAGTCTGGTTCAAAGTCTGGTGAACAGTCTGTCGAGATGTCTGGTGGAAAGTCTGGTGAGACGTCCGGTAGACATTCTGTCGAGAGTTCTATCAAACAATCTGGCGAACAATCCGGAGAACAATCTGGTGTCGCTTCTGGTGAATAATCTGGCGAGTAATCTGGTGAACAATCCGGCGAAACGTCTGGTGAAATCTCCCGCGGAACATCCGGCGAAGGATTCGTACAAGCTTCTGGTCGAGTGTCTGGCGAGACGTCTGGCGTAATGTCAGGTCTGGCGTCCAGGTCATCAGATTTCGTCCGTCCTTTTTTCCTCTTGACCTTGGCGTTGGCTTTCGCTTTAGACTTGACAACCTTGTCGAGTTTTATCTCGGCACCCTCTGGTATGGTGTTGGTCGTCGCGTCGAATAACGGTGGCCATTCGTCTGATGGTCGCTGTAGGAAATCGGGTCCTCTAAACCAAAAGGATTTATTGTCCGGTTTACAAAAGTCAAGTGGTTGCATCCCCCGTGACGCGATGTCAGCTGGGTTCAGCTTCCCTGGACAGTGACGCCAATCTTGTTTGAGCGACCAGTCTAGTATTTCAGCCCGTCTGTTGGCTACGAAATTCTTGAACTCAAATGCTTTGTTGTTTATGTACCAAAGTACCAACGTCGCATCCGTCCAATACGTGACCTTCAAGTTAGCCTCCAGCTCGCGTTGAACTAGACTGACAATATCGGTGGATATCGTCCCGGCTTGCAGCTCCCCACGAGGTACAGTCATATACTTCAATGGCATTGTTCTAGCCCTTGAAGTAACGAGAGATACATCGTAGCTGTCCGATGTCACTTGTCGTCTAAGGTATAAAGTAACCCCCAATCCATCCTTGCTAGCGTCACTAAAGCTGTGAAGCTCTAAATCGGCAGGAAAGGTGGTTTGCAAAGGAAAGTATACCCTTGGTATGGTATAGTCTTGTAGGAACGTCAGTTGGGCTTCCCAGTCCCTCCATCGCTCAGCTAACTTTGCTGGGATGGGATCGTCCCATTCCAGTCCGGCTTGCCAAATGCTGCGGAGTATGATCCTAGCATGTAGGATCACTGGACTAATGAAACACAATGGGTCATACAATCGACTCATGGTCGATAAGCAAGTTCTCTTAGTGAGAGGTCTAGTCTGGTCGTTGGACCTTACACGTACCCTAAAATTGTCGGTGTTAGGGTCCCAACTAAGTCCTAATACTTTGGTCGTCGGCAGAGGTTCTAGGTCTAAGTCCAAGTCACCTCCACTGCGATCCGTCGGGTCAAATGAGTTCACCAGTTCGGGTTCGTTGGAAGCGAACTTCGTCAGGTGAAATCCGCCCTCAGCGAGACAATCCTGGAGTTGGTGTGCTACGGTAGTAGCGCGCTCCAAGGTGTCACAACTCTTGAGGCCGTCATCCACGTAGAAGTCTCGTTCCACGGTCCGAACTACTTCTGGGTCAAATTGGTCTCGTCTGTCCAATGCTGTCTGCTTCAATGCGTACATGGTGCAGTTGGGGCTGTCCCTGGCTCCAAATACTCTTACCTGCATTTGGTAAGTTTCTGGCGGAAGTTGTAAGTTTCCGTCCGGATACCAAAGAAACCTCAAACTGTCCCTGTCCCGCTCCAAAGCCTTAACCTGGTGAAACATGGCCTCTACGTCACAGGTGAAAGCCACTTTGCGTTGCCTAAAACGCATTAGGACTCCCATGAGGTAATTATTCATATTCGGCCCGTCCATCAGTTCGCTGTTCATAGACATCCCTTGGTAAAGCGCAGCGCAGTCGTTGACTACACGCACCTTGCCAGGTTTGTCCGGGTGTCGAACAAAATGATGTGGCAGGTAATATGTCTGGTCTGTGGTTACCTCGGGATTTAACATCCTAATGGCGTATCCCTTTTGGAGATACGTCTGAAGTTGTGCATTGTATTGCATATGGGCCGTCTCGTCTCGCAACAATCGCTGCCTTATTGATTTGAGTCGCCTCAAAGCAAGCGGGTAATTGTTAACGAGTTTAGGTTGTCCATCGCGCCACAACATACCAACCTCATAGTGGCCATTCGCGGTCTGGCGAATGGTATCTCTCATAATATTTAATGACCGTTTTTCCTGTTCTGACATAGCGGTCTCGTAACTACCGGGTTCTGCTGAGTCCTGTTCCAACCATTGTATGGTACGTTCAGTCAGCAGTCGGTCAAGCGCTGCTTGCACTGCGCCATGGTCCTCGTCCACGTCTTCGTCCGCTGCGGTGGCTAGTGTCAATGTGTCTGGTAGGCTCGCAAGCCTTCCGGTGTCACTAGTCGGCGTCGAATCGTCGTGCGGCGGTTTGACAACCTTTTGATCTGTCGGTAGGCTCGCAAGCCTTCCAAGATCAACGACCGGTGTCAAAGCCTGGTGGGTGGGGTCAATGACCTTCGGATTTTTCGGTAGGCTCGCAAGCCTTCCAAAATCCTCGTTCATCGAGTCATCCACGGCAACAACCCTTAGGTCTTCAGTAGTCAATACAACCTGGTCTACTGCAAGTAGTTGTAAGTCAGAGGTCCGTATGGTCGTGTCCAGATCGGTTACGTCAGTATCGGTGGCGTCTGCGTTAGTGACGCAAGTCTGTCGTAGTGCCGTCCGTACAATTGGACCACAGGAGTGTGAAGGAGAATTATCTATCGTGTTAGTCAATAAACTACACGTACTCAAAACGTCGTCCTCCTGGTCACTTACCTCTAGTGAACGTATTGGTGCTCTAGTATACCAACCTATGGGAGTTCTACATGCGTAGGGGTTGCCCGCTGTAATAACAGATGGGCGTGTCTCCCATACCTGATGTAAGTTAAACTGGTCTGTCCCAATTAACATCGCAATAGAACGATAATTGACAGGACATTCCGGTATTCCAAGGTGTCGGAAATACTTACGATCTTCCGGTGATTGCTCTGGCACAGGGCCGAGCAAGTTACTAAAGTCCTTCGTAGCTGCAAAGGTCAAATTTCTTACCGGAAGTAATGAGCGCTCCTCCTTGCTGTGTTCCGCTTTGGAAAGAAGAGTGTCTAAAGTTAATTTTACTCTCGTCACAGGAATCGCTCTCTTACCATGCATGCTGCTTACAGTATACTGAGCAGTCTTACCTTGACTCATGTCCGTAACTACGTCGGCTACTTGTTCGTCGACATAGCTATGCGATGACGCAGAGTCTAAGATGGCGTATATACGCTTGCTCCCTCGGGTTCCGGTAATCTTTATAGGAATCACGCTAAACCCTTTCAATTGGTTCTGTGTGAGGAGCGTTATCGAAGGCTGTTCCTCACCTGCATGCACGTAAAAAGTGTCGTCTTCCTCCTCGTCCTCGTCCGATGATCCTGACTGATCCATACAGTCGGTATAAAAGGTACGGATCTCGCGCGGCGCACGCTCCTTATAAAGCGCGTCGCATCTAGCCGCTTTATCTGGATGCTCTCGTCGAAAGCGTCTGGTCGGAGTATGACTGGTTGTGTGAAGCAACGCGTCATGGTTACGTCCACACAGAGAACATGTATCGTCGCTCGGGCAATCCTTCCGGACGTGTCCTGGCTTCATACATCTCCAACAGGAATCTAGAGATCGGATTTGGAGTCTCCTCTCCTCGATCCCTAACTCTTTAAAAGCGCAACATCCACGTAGTTTATGTCCGCTATGGTTTCTGCCGTTCCGCTCGCAGTATGAGCATCCCACAAAGTCCGCCGGCAACTGTTGTCGTGGCTGCGTGGTGCCGATAGGCGTCAGAACTTTAGAAGTCTCAGTAGGGGTGGCGTAAGTAACGGCTTTCGCGTTCGTCGGAAATGGTTTTGTCCGAGTCGGCGCAGAAACAGCTATCCCTTCCGCCGCGATATGGTGATCGGTATAGTTCGATCGAGTCTCGATCACGGCCTCCCGTGAAATAAGTTGATAGACATCGGTGAGTTGTAATAACCCTCCGGCCTCTTCACGCTGGTACTCGATGCGTCGCCATTCTCGTCGTAGTCGATGGTGAAGTCGACCGATTATTCGAATGAGAACCGTCGGTGCGTTAGCGTACTCGAGTTGTCCAATGGACCGTAAAGTCCCTATAGCGTTCTTTATTTCGTCCGCGAGTCGTAAAAGGTCGATCGGTCTCGAAATGTTGCCTCCTCTGCAGAGGTCTTCAATGATGGATTTAGCCATGGCGACGTTACCGCCGTAAATCGAATACAAACGGTCGTACGCCAATTCAAAGGCATCGGGAACTCCAATGAAAGTTTCCGCTAATCGTTTCGGCTCACCAGACAGAACTTGGAGCAAGTAATTAAACTTCTCCGTTGAGGTGAAAGCACACTTAGCGATCTGGGACTCTACGTAGTCTACCAGTGTGCGCCAGTGTTTCGCGTTGCCAGAGAACTTCGGCGGTTGCTGTGCCGGTAATCCGTGTCTAGCCGCGAATTTCGCAATCTCGCTAACCAAATCCAACTGTCCGCGTCCTTGTTCGGTGGCGTCGTCCAGTCGCTCCCTTCCGTGCGTTGTTCGTCGGTAGGAATTATTAACGGGATCTTCTTCTCGATGTGTCGGAGTCCGTCTAGTCTCCTGTTCTCTCCTCGGTGGTCGATGTTGTCTAGGTTGTTCCAACTCCACGCTGGTTCGTGATCGATCCGACGGTTGCGCTTTGAGTCGCTCTTCTATCTGAGCTAGTCGGTCCGCTACAGGTCGCATTATTTCGGCGAGTCTGTTGGTGCTGATCGCTTCCGCTGGTTGCAACGTGGGTTTCTGTTGGGGTGTTTCTCGAGGTGGATTGTCGATGTAGGGATTCGTCGACCTCTCCTCTCATTTGTAATCTTCCGCCGCTCCAGTACGGAATATTTCCCGTTCCGTCGACTCCGAGTCGCTAGATGAGTCGCTGTCGTCCGGATAAGGTGGCTGGCGGGTTCGTGTCCGGCGTATTATTCTAGATTTTGTCCATTGCGGTCCGGAATCTACGGCTCTCCATTGTTCGGTAGGCTCGCAAGCCTTCCACGAAGTCGTAGGTCTCGCTATACGTTGTCCGATCCCGTGGGTACTACCCACATCCATCCTCCTCCGTAGTTCAGTAGGCTCGCAAGCCTTCCACGAAGTCGTAGGTTGCGTCGAACATTGTGTCAACGGTCGAGTGAAATAGTCGGGTTTCGTAGTCGGTCTGTAAATAACTGGATTTGCACAGCAGGTCACAGGTTTAACTTGTAATGGTTTACTCACCTGTTTAATGGTCATAAACGCAGGTTCCTCTCTTCCTACAAGTAGACTACGACTTACTGTAGGTGGACTAGTTACGTTACCTGCTAAAATCGGCGATGAAGTCGCCCTAGGTTGCGGTATTTCTGTCACAACAAACCTCTTGCCTTGCGTCGGACGCACAGGCATTATTCCCTTAGGTTTCGTAACGAAGACCGGTTTTATCAGATTCGTGGGTTTGAGCATAGGAATAACTTGGGGAAAACGTTTACAGTAATCCTCGACGAACTCCTCTCCTCAATCTATCGCTCCCACACTTCCTTCCTCGATCCGCTTCTGTATGCCGCGATATCGAGCTTCCATACGATCCAGGGCAGACAAGTCGTGTCCAGTCCGCGATCTTATAGATCTATCTCTCGCGTCGAGTTCGAGGTCCGCTTGCGCGTTCGCTGTCTCGCGCGATCTACGATTCAATTCGAACTGTAGTTGCATCTCCCTTTCGCGTCGATTCGCTACTTGTTGTTGTGCCGCTAACTCCGCTTCCTGTATAGCTAAGCGTGCGTTTATTTGTCGTGCCTCCAACTTAGCGCGAGCATCGGACGCTGCCTTCTTCCGTGCTAACTCAGCTGCGTTTACCGCCGCAACTCGTACTAGCTCGTCGGCTGCCGTCTGTCGTGCTAACTCGTCCGCTGCTGCTGCCGCGGCCGCTTCTTGCGCCAAGTTTTCCTCCAATCTGCGCATTTCCAAAGCTTCGAATTCGGCTTGCGCCTTGAGTTGCGCAATTCTTGCTTCGTCCTCTCTATGTTGTTTCTCTCCTTCGATGGCGATCTGTGCCATCTGGTGTTGCGCTTCTTTCTCGGCGACTTGTTGTTGGCGTGCAACCTCCTGTTGTTGTCGAGTAATTCCAGACGCTGTTCTACTAACGTCGCCAACGTCGCTCCGTACGCTAACGAACGATCTATCCAGTGGTGGATGTTGGTAAGCTCGCGAGCCTTCTGTAGTGAGAACTTCCGTCGTCCCTTGCGGTTCGACTTCCGGTTCGTCAATCGGTACGCCGCATCTACGAAGAAAATTGGTTAGCGTTTCCAACCTTCCGTCCAGGCAGTAGAGTTCTTCTTCCTCTTCGGGTTGTAACAACGCGTCCGAAACTGACTCACCTAGCAGTTGGTCAAACTGCTCCTGTTGAGCCAATCTTATTACTGACTTAAACTGGATAATGCTTTCTCTCGCACTTACTAATTTATCTACTATCTTTACCTGAGTAAAGTTGTCGCCACGCAACTCCGCAAGTTCGTGTAAACCTTTAAGTTTATCTACGGAGGCATGTACCCTACCTTCTATCCTTACCTGTAAGGTGTAGAACTCGCATCTCAACATCGGAGCAGTTAACTCGCGTAAAACGCGAAAACCTTCTCCGAGGTTCCGAGTAATCTGGGCCATGTGTCCTCCTATACTTCTAATAACGTTCTCCTGGCTTCCAGTCGAACTTACCATGTCCGGTTCCCGCGATCTAGTCTGCGGGACGGTAAGGAAATCTTCGATTCTGCCGTCGCCACGCGTTGCGGCTTCCGGTATTTCCGTTCGGGGTACCGGCGACGCAAGCGGTGTGACATCGGTGGAATCTCGGGTTCTCCTTCTCGGTTCGTCTACTGTCGATCTGTCCGGGTCGCACGAGTCATAGTCGGTAGGTGGGTATCTCGTCGAATGGGGTGTGTCACTCATGTCTTATTATATACGTCAAGTACGGGTAATAAAATGTCAAAGTGTCTGAATGTTGTAGTGTCAAACTTACCTTGGTATATATAGTATATATATACCCTAACCAGTACAAATAAATCAACAAGTCAGAATGTCGAAATGTCAAAATGTCGAAATGTACAAATGTCAAACTTACCTTGATATATATATATCATATATATACCCTAACCGGTACAAATAAACTAACAAGGTATATAATAAAATAAGTAGTAATCTAGCCTACCGGCTAAATTTGTACGAATAAATGAGATAACGATATACGTTAACAAAATATAGATCAACAAGTACGAATAATAGGCTAAACAGCAACGTCTAACGGGAAAATAAGTACCAACAACACTACTAATAGACAGTGAAACCCACAAATTTTGAGTACTACTGTGCTTTCTTAAGTTTGAACGACGCGAGTCGTAAAACTTACGTTCCTTTGATCTTCCAGTCGTACAAAATCCCAAATACAAACCGGATGTGAGTCTTTCCGTTTTTCGGCGGCGCGGACGAATTTATTGTCTCCCAAACTTTGCGAAAAGCGGTCTAATCCTCGAAGCGGTCCAGAAATGAGTCCTTGAGTCCTGATAAGGTCGAAGGTGAGAGTTTTACTTCTACGCTTACGAAAAATCTTCCTAGGTACCGATACAAATTGGTCTTTAAACCCTATGTACCTTTTCAAGTACCGAAAAGTAACACCGCACACACACGGCGTAAAACAAAGTGCTACTACTACTACTACTAGGATCGGCATGCTGCATTGCAGCTGCATTTTTAAGAATGCTGTGCCGGCTTGTCAACAAAATTGCACCGCCACAACTCCCTATCACCCATGACATTTGCTAGATCATCCGCATCTTTAAGGCCAGTGTCCTTTAAGATGCGTCTCAAGAAAGTCATGGGCTGTCCACCATGCTTATTCACTCCATGAGGCTGCCAAAGTACAAGATTATGCACTGGCTGGTCCTCACGGCGAAAGCAATGTCCTGCAAAGCGGAGGCGATTTTGTTCTAGTGTCAAGCTTGGGGGAACCAATGAGACACCTCCAATGTTATATAGTGTCTGGTTGGAGATGTGTGCATTGTACTTGACACAATGTACCCGGCGTAGCATTCTTGTGAATGTGCCATCCAGAGATTTGGTGTCCTCAGCAGTTAGAGCCCAGCATGGACTCCCGTAGAGGAGTACTGGAACTACTGCTGCTCTAAATAATCGGACCTTAAGTTTCCGATTAATTCTAGGTGACTTCCAAATCCTGGAAAGCCTATTCAAGGCTGCCCATGCCTTTCCCTTACGTATTCGAAGGTCCTCACCTGACTTCCGGATCCATGATCCCAGGTAACAGAAGTCGTCCACATGCTCAAGCATACCATCCTTTGAGCTTATGCTCATCCGATCAGAGACTTGCTGAGGACTTTCAAAGTTAACTGTCAGAATTTTGGTCTTTCTGGAGTTAATAAAAAGACCAACACTAGAAGCAGCATGTTCTAATGAGCTGAGGAGCCGCTGGGCTCCCTCTAATGATTCTGAGAGTACTCCTAAGTCATCAGCAAAGTCTAGATCAGTTAGGTACTTGGCAGGATTTCCTCGACTTCTGGAGCCAGTAGGTGGAGTTATCATCACCCCATCATCATTATGATGATCTAAGGAAATGCGTAGAACATAGTCAACCACAATAATGAACAAGAATGGTGCAAGTGTGTCTCCTTGGAGGACGCCCCATAACACTTCAAATGGTTCTGTGTCACCGTCAACAGTAGACACAAATGTTGTCGAACCATCGTATACTGATCTGATTGCTGCAATAATTTCATCAGGAATCCCATATAATGAAAGTATGCTGAACATACGTGAGCGAGAGACTGAATCAAAGGCCTTGAAGAAGTCAACAAAGATAACAGCCAGATGCCTGTCTTTCTTTTTTGATAACTCTTCAATTATCCTTCTAAGTGCCAAAATGGGCTCCATGGTCCCACGACCTTTACGGAACCCATTCTGATTTCCACGTAGCAGTCTCTCAATGGGATCCCTGATGCGATTTAATAGAATTCTATTGTATAGTTTTGCAGCAATCGAGATCAATGAGATTCCCCGAAAAGAACCATAGAGTGTTAGGTTGCCCTTCTTGGGAACTGGCACCAACTTATTTGTTTTCATTTCTTGTGGGACTCGTGTTGTACGGTACATGTCTACTATGATGGGATAGATGAGCTTTAAACACTCAGGTATTTTAAAGACCTCAGGGGGAACACCATCTACTCCACTGGCACGATTGGTCTTAATGCTCTTTGCAGCAGCCTTCACTTCTGCAAAGGAGATATCGCCAATGGGAATATCTGGGAGTACAGACTCAGACACTTTTACTTCTATAAAGTTATCAGGCAATACCCTGTCATTATTGAGGAGCTTTTCAAAGTGGGCTTTCCAACCATTGAGGCGATCGGCTGGTGATTCAGCCTTAACCTTGGTGGTTGGTTGGCTTTTCCGCCCAGTAAGCAGATTGATCGATTTCCATGCCTGGGATGATTGCCTGCTGTCGTCAGCATCATTGATGGCATCAACCTGTTGGTTTATTAGCTCCTGTAGATTAACAGAGTACTGCCTGTTCAGGGACCTAGATGCAGCTTTAACTGCATTCTTGGCCGCTGTAGTCTGTTTGAGTCGGGACTCTTTCTGCGCCTTATGAAGGTCATTTCGGCACTTCTGAATTTTGTTGTCAGTCCAGGGGGCCCTTTTCCTGTTTCGAGGGTATACAGGAACTGTTTCTGCAGCTGCTAACTTAACTGCTTCTGTAAAGGCAGTATAGCCCTCACAGTGATCTGCCGCCTCAGAGGCAAGAGCCTCATACCTGTTGCTCAGCTGTAGTGTGAAGCTGGATCTCACACTTGGCTGTTGCAACAGAGAGGACCAGTCATGCCGTGGCAAGGCAGATTTCGTTGTTCTGCTAGCACGCAGACTAAGTCTTACCTTGGCCACAATAAGGCGGTGATCACTGGAGAAGGGTCGAAGTGTAAATGCATTACAGTCTTGTATAGAGCTCCTGTATTTCCTACGAAACAGAATATGGTCTATCTGGGACTTGTGACCACTGGGTCCACTATGAGTCCATAGCTTTCCAGTTCGCTTCTTGAACTGGGTTCCAGCCGAAAACAATCCATTTCCAGAGATAAAATCCTGAAGATGGACAGAATTTCGGTTAACACTATTGCTATAGACCCAGGGCGATGTAGGTGATTGATGCAGACTTGCATTAAAGTCTCCCAGGAATGTTAAGAATGCATGCTGATCCACTCCATCAGTTGCTGCTTGTAGATTGTGGTAGAAATTTTCCACCTCCTCTACAGGGGCAACACTAGTTGGAGAGTAGCACACAATCAGAACCACCTTAGGAAACTTCTTAGCCAGTCTTCCAGAACATGAGAAGTGGCAACGGATGATGCGGTTAGAGATTTGGTCTATTTTGTCCAATGCTGCATGTGCAGTTGGATTCATCAATAGACCAATTCCACCATTGCCACTATCATCTGCTGACGCGAGGGCGAGTCGCCAACCGCCCCCCATGTCCTTAATCAGAACCTCATCAGTCTGTCCAGTCTGCATTCGGTGCTCTTGAACACCCACTGCGCTAAGAGAAAGCTTATCTGCCAAGGCAGTCAGCTCACCTTGTCGCATTGGGGACCCGAGTGTTAGGGTGTTTACTGAGGCTAGTCTAGTGACTTGCCTCAGATTCACCAATGGCTTTGTTGGTCGGGGTGGAACATGAGAGTAGCCTCCAACTCCAGAATCCCTCTCCCCATCACAATCTGGCCTCCCTGGTGACCCAGGGTTTGGGCCAGAAAGGTCATCAGGAAAGGGACTCAAAGAATTGTTGGCTGCTCTCTCTCCAGTAGGGGGTGAGACAGGCAGCCGGTCAGGAGTTAACTGACGCCTGTGAGGCCGATTGTGTCCGGTAATTCCACTGGCCTCTAGTGGCCGGACCTCCGCATTGCTAATGTAATCCATAGTGGGGGTTGGGGGGTGCTTTTTTGCCGAGTCAGCTCTCGGGGCAAATACCACACCCTGGTTTGCCATTCCACAGGGTGGGTGTCGCAATGGAGTCAGATATGAGGCCCATCACCCATATCTACTCTGGCGTACATGACCCACCATTGGCTGTTGCAGCTCATCTGCTGGGTCATGCCCTGTACCCTTGCTGCCAGCTGCAGGTCGCAGTGAAGTGCCCTCAGAGTGGACATGAGAACACTCTACTCCTAACCAGCCATTGGTAGATCACCATCTGCCTGGTCAGGCCATATACCCCTGCAGCCAAGTATATGGGTCCTTAATCCAGGACCAAGGGCGTCCTTATCCCAGAACGAAGGGGGTCCTAGTTACAGGACCAGATTTGCCCTAGTAAGAGGGTCTATGCAGCTACAGGTGGCACCTCCTTTATGCTGCATGGAGGTGGCAAGTTTTCTTGATCAATGACCTAGAATACCTGACCTGACAATGTGCTACAAAAGTGCTACAAACTAACTGTTAGCTAGTCAAATATTAAATACGAAAGTACTAGCTACCCTAAAAGCCTACTGAAGCAGGGGACGTTCTAAATTACTAAATTTACTAACCTTAAATTTTAAATATCTCCTACTTTCAATAGCTAGCAGATCTAAACAATACTATACACTAATTTCAGAATTTGTATAATATACTTCCTACTATTGTAGTGCGCACGCACTACAAAGCGTACAGATCTAACAATACTATACACTAATTTATATAGTACTTCCTACTGTAAGGTAGGAATACTATACACTATGGTAGAAATACTATATACTAATTTATATAAAATACTTCCTACTGTAAGGGTCCAGTAGTATACCGCTTACCAGATCCTAGTAACGATGTATCTTACTATGAGACTCTAGTAATGTATACGGGCTCGTACAGTATCTGACAACAAATCCCAGTCCAGGATATCTAAACAAACAGATACAATACACAAACGACTACTGGCGAGGAACAGAGCCTAGTATCTATTCTATGTACGTGAGCGGGTTTAATGCCTACGTACTAGACAAAAGGATACCTGTCCTCTAACCGGTGAGGCAGATGTACAGTTACAGTAACAGACCAAACTCACGGGAAAACAATCCCCGCGCAGCGAATCCTAACTATCACTGACAGTCCTAAATACAGTAACTTGCCGCGGTGTGATTTATATACGAACTAGGTGGTTAACAGACCTAGTGTAACAATGCTGATTACCCCTGTCTAAATCAGCCTAAAAGGTCGTGCCTAAATGTAACGATAACTGATCCCCCTGTACGAAATCAGTCTAAAGGGTCAGGCCTAAATGTAACAATAACTGCTGGACAGAAATCAACAGTTTATAACGAAAGTGAAATACTCTCTCTTGCCGCAACTAAATATCAGATCCTAATTTTACAAATACAGATAATTTCTACCTAAAATAATGTATAGTGCGCTATAGCTAGTAGAACTCTAAGGGCAATCAATGTGTTTTAGGGCGTGTGTGTGTGGGTGTGTTACAAATAAAACAATTTCGTGTATTTCTTTTTACTAGGTTTTAGTGATTTTCTGACTGAAATGATACCGTGCGCTAGCTACTAAAATAAACTAGTCGCGTTTGTAGAACTTTATACTCACAAAATGACGTCAAAGCTCTCTCCTTCCTATCCACAACCCAATGGGCAACCACAGTGTTAGTAACTACACCCGTGATCGGCACTAATACCAGATTCTGGTTGTAAGATAAGGAATAGGGGTTAATTGCTACCGTACGTTAGCTGATCTGGTATACTAATTTAATTCTAGAACTTTGTTGCTGCGGTAGTTAGCAGCAATACCTATCAGTACGTGGCAAGGCGCGGTAGGATATTAATAAACCTCCCTAGGCCAAGCAGTGTGCCGGTAGCAGCAATACTCCTTGCCTGATCAAATAGCTAACTCCAGACAGGGGGGGGGGGGGGGGGTACTAATGTACGTTCTACAAAGCGAACCGGTACCAAACAGTCAGTGCTACGAATCACTAAATTATGGAACATATGCTGTCCGTACCTAATATGTACTCGCGTACTGACGAATGGCAATAGTTCGCACCTGTAGGAAGTACAGGTTAACCCAGGGGTTCGTAGGACTGACAAAGGGGGGGGGGGGTGTTTCTGTCTGAATATAATTATTTGATCCTAAATTTGCGGCGTCCAGTACGGCGTCACGCTTACCCTGATCTATAGGTCTTACGGCGGGCAAGGGCGTCGAACAAAGTCTTACCTTCTCACAAAGCGGGCGCTGCATAGCAAGTGGAGTATTTCGAAGGGCAAAGGGGGTGCGCGGTCAATCCAAATGTGGGCGATAGTGTGTTGTGGACATCTCTTCCCTGCGTTGCTTACCGCCTAACGGTCTAGGCTGCCATCTCCCTGATGTTTGGCTGTCCCAAAGTTGGACCAAAAGAAAACATGTTCAGGAATTTGCAGTATATTTACAGTTTTTACAAAGGATTTATCAAAATAAAGTTTCAACAAGAAACCGAAATAACTAATAACAATTTAGAATAACGTTATAAGGAGAATTTTACAAAGTGGTAAGAAGTCGTAGAAGGGTGATAACCGAAGGCAAACCGGCCTTTTATACTAAATATCGCACATGGAAACTAAACAGAATTTTCCACAGCTTCACATTTGAGCAATAAAGTGCTTCGTGCCCTATGATTGGCCCAGCTCATCGTTCAACGCAGTCCGGCCCTTACACTAATCTGGGACATGGAATCCTAACAGAATTTTCCACTGCCTCACATTTGAGCAATAAGATAATTTATGCCCTATGATTGGCCTGGCTCATCATTCGCTACGTTGTACGCTTCTCATTGGCCTACCAATTAGCACCAAACGAAAATAAATGGTCCCAAAATACAATTTTCCCGACCGGGATTCGAACTCGTAACCTATGTAATGTAACCAACGCCTTAACCATCTGACCACTACGCCACGAGAGTACCTAAGGGTTTTATGTGTACAAATATGAATAGGCATATTACATTACTGTAACTCAATCAAAATACGTCGGATTTTCGAAAGTTTTTACGTTAAAGTTAAACTACAAATGCTATCTTATAGTGAAATAATTCATCACCCTGTGTTTTCTGAGTTGTAACACTGAGTACAAGTTGGGAATAGTAACCCCAATTGTCTCACACTTTCTCAAGTCACTGGCACTGTCTCCTCGAAAGTTACAAGTATTCAACTATTTCTGTAGGTAGTAACATGAAAAAACGCCGCTTAGAGCCTAAAAACACACTCCCACCTATTATAATCGCATGTAGTTAAATAACTCTGGAAGCCCTGTGTATTCTGAGTTGTAACACTGTGTACAAGTTGGGAATAGTAACCCCAATTGTCTCACACTTTCTAAAGTCACTGGCACTGTCTCCTCAAAAGTTACAAGTATTTAACTGTTTCTCTAGGTAGTAACATGAAAAAACGCCGCTTATAGCCTAAAAACACACTCCCACCTATTATAATCGAATGTAGTTAAATAACTCTGGAAGCCCTGTGTTTTCTGAGTTGTAACACTGTGTACAAATTGGGAATAGTAACCCCAATTGTCTCACACTTTCTCAAGTCACTGGCACTGTCTCCTCGAAAGTTACAAGTATTCAACTATTTCTGTAGGTAGTAACATGAAAAAACGCCGCTTATAGCCTAAAAACACACTCCCACCTATTATAATCGAATGTAGTTAAATAACTCTGGAAGCCCTGTGTATTCTGAGTTGTAACACTGTGTACAAGTTGGGAATAGTAACCCCAATTGTCTCACACTTTCTAAAGTCACTGGCACTGTCTCCTCAAAAGTTACAAGTATTTAACTGTTTCTGTAGGTAGTAACATGAAAAAACGCCGCTTATAGCCTAAAAACACACTCCCACCTATTATAATCGAATGTAGAATTTTCAGACCAAAAAGTCGAATTTTTGAAACATATCCTATCTGATGGAGAATTTCATGCTGAATCCAAATATGGAAACCGTTTTCCCATATCTTGCTTAGTTTTCGAGATATCTGGGATAGAAGATACTGGCTCCGATGTATCGCGATATCGGTAAAGGCGATGAAGTTTGGGGTTTGCATTCAATTTCTGAATATTTCTGTGCTCAGTGGTGCTAATTGGATGTCTCCACGAGAAAGAGCACAAAATTTTAACTGAGAAGATATTTTTTTATGATTATTGGACCTACTGATCAGTTTATAAGACAACTTCAAGTCTCCGGAATGAAGATGGGACTCGAATAAGCGACTCTGCAGTCATTGCGGGATTACACGGAATAGACTTATCGGTCATCGGAGATCTTCAAAATGTATAATCTCCAGTTCTAGTGGTCGTACGAAGTTCGTTTTGGGCTCATTCGAAAGCTCTTTTCTCAGAGACTAAAGTTACCATTTGGTTTGGCAAACTCTTGAAAGCTGCCTGAGCAATCATAACTTGAACAAAATTTGCAAGGCATATTTTACCCAAATTCATGTTATATTGCTTTACAACCATTTTGTCGTAAATCAAATGGTAACTTTGTTCTCTAAGAAAAGAGCTTTCAAATGAGCCTAAAACGAACTTCGTACGACCACTAGAACTGGAGATTATACATTTTGAAGATCTCCGATGACCAATAAGTCTATTCTGTGTAATCGCGCAAAGACCGCGGAGTCGCTTATTCGAGTCCAGTCTTCTTTCCGGAGACTTGAAGTTATCTTATAAACTGATCAGTAGGTCCAATAATCATAAAAAATACCTTCTCAATTAAAATTTTGTGCTCTTTCTTGTGGAGACATCCAATTGGCACCACTGAGCACAGAAATATGCAGAAATTGAATGCAAACCCCAAACTTCATCGCCTTTACCGATATCGCGATATATCGGAGCCAGTATCTTCTATCCCAGATATCTCGAAAACTAAGCAAGATATCGGAAAACGGTTTCCATATTTGGATTCAGCATGAAATTCTGCATCATATAGGATATGTTTCAAAAATTCGTCTTTTTGGTCCGAAAATGCGCTACCCCCCCCTTAAATAACTCTGGAAGCCCTGTGTTTTCTGAGTTGTAACACTGTGTACAAGTTGGGAATAGTAACCCCAATTGTCTCACACTTTCTCAAGTCACTGGCACTGTCTCCTCGAAAGTTACAAGTATTCAACTGTTTCTGTAGGTAGTAACATGAAAAAACTCCGCTTATAGCCTAAAAACACACTCCCACCAATTATAATTGTATGTAGTTAAATAACTCTGGAAGCCCTGTGTTTTCTGAGTTGTAACACTGTGTACAAGTTGGGAATAGTAACCCCAATTGTCTCACACTTTCTAAAGTCACTGGCACTGTCTCCTCAAAAGTTACAAGTATTTAACTGTTTCTTTAGGTAGTAACATGAAAAAACGCCGCTTATAGCCTAAAAACACACTCCCACCAATTATAATTGTATGTAGTTAAATAACTCTGGAAGCCCTGTGTTTTCTGAGTTGTAACACTGTGTACAAATTGGGAATAGTAACCCCAATTGTCTCACACTTTCTAAAGTCACTGGCACTGTCTCCTCAAAAGTTACAAGTATTTAACTGTTTCTGTAGGTAGTAACATGAAAAAACGCCGCTTATAGCCTAAAAACACACTCCCACCAATTATAATTGTATGTAGTTAAATAACTCTGGAAGCCCTGTGTTTTCTGAGTTGTAACACTGTGTACAAATTGGGAATAGTAACCCCAATTGTCTCGCACTTTCTCAAGTCACTGGCACTGTCTCCTCGAAAGTTACAAGTATTCAACTATTTCTGTAGGTAGTAACATGAAAAAACGCCGCTTATAGCCTAAAAACACACTCCCACCTATTATAATCGAATGTAGTTAAATAACTCTGGAAGCCCTGTGTATTCTGAGTTGTAACACTGTGTACAAGTTGGGAATAGTAACCCCAATTGTCTCACACTTTCTAAAGTCACTGGCACTGTCTCCTCAAAAGTTACAAGTATTTAACTGTTTCTGTAGGTAGTAACATGAAAAAACGCCGCTTATAGCCTAAAAACACACTCCCACCTATTATAATCGAATGTAGTTAAATAACTCTGGAAGCCCTGTGTTTTCTGAGTTGTAACACTGTGTACAAGTTGGGAATAGTAACCCCAATTGTCTCACACTTTCTCAAGTCACTGGCACTGTCTCCTCGAAAGTTACAAGTATTCAACTGTTTCTGTAGGTAGTAACATGAAAAAACTCCGCTTATAGCCTAAAAACACACTCCCACCAATTATAATTGTATGTAGTTAAATAACTCTGGAAGCCCTGTGTTTTCTGAGTTGTAACACTGTGTACAAGTTGGGAATAGTAACCCCAATTGTCTCACACTTTCTAAAGTCACTGGCACTGTCTCCTCGAAAGTTACAAGTATTTAACTGTTTCTGTAGGTAGTAACATGAAAAAACGCCGCTTATAGCCTAAAAACACACTCCCACCAATTATAATTGTATGTAGTTAAATAACTCTGGAAGCCCTGTGTTTTCTGAGTTGTAACACTGTGTACAAATTGGGAATAGTAACCCCAATTGTCTCACACTTTCTAAAGTCACTGGCACTGTCTCCTCAAAAGTTACAAGTATTTAACTGTTTCTGTAGGTAGTAACATGAAAAAACGCCGCTTATAGCCTAAAAACACACTCCCACCAATTATAATTGTATGTAGTTAAATAACTCTGGAAGCCCTGTGTTTTCTGAGTTGTAACACTGTGTACAAATTGGGAATAGTAACCCCAATTGTCTCGCACTTTCTCAAGTCACTGGCACTGTCTCCTCGAAAGTTACAAGTATTCAACTATTTCTGTAGGTAGTAACATGAAAAAACGCCGCTTATAGCCTAAAAACACACTCCCACCTATTATAATCGAATGTAGTTAAATAACTCTGGAAGCCCTGTGTTTTCTGAGTTGTAACACTGTGTACAAGTTGGGAATAGTAACCCCAATTGTCTCACACTTTCTCAAGTCACTGGCACTGTCTCCTCAAAAGTTACAAGTATTTAACTGTTTCTGTAGGTAGTAACATGAAAAAACGCCGCTTATAGCCTAAAAACACACTCCCACCTATTATAATCGAATGTAGTTAAATAACTCTGGAAGCCCTGTGTTTTCTGAGTTGTAACACTGTGTACAAGTTGGGAATAGTAACCCCAATTGTCTCACACTTTCTCAAGTCACTGGCACTGTCTCCTCGAAAGTTACAAGTATTCAACTGTTTCTGTAGGTAGTAACATGAAAAAACGCCGCTTATAGCCTAAAAACACACTCCCACCTATTATAATTCGTATGTAGTTAAATAACTCTGGAAGCCCTGTGTTTTCTGAGTTGTAACACTGTGTACAAATTGGGAATAGTAACCCCAATTGTCTCACACTTTCTCAAGTCACTGGCACTGTCTCCTCGAAAGTTACAAGTATTCAACTGTTTCTGTAGGTAGTAACATGAAAAAACGCCGCTTAGAGCCTAAAAACACACTCCCACCTATTATAATCGAATATAGTTAAATAACTCTGGAAGCCCTGTGTTTTCTGAGTTGTAACACTGTGTACAAATTGGGAATAGTAACCCCAATTGTCTCACACTTTCTCAAGTCACTGGCACTGTCTCCTCGAAAGTTACAAGTATTTAACTGTTTCTGTAGGTAGTAACATGAAAAAACGCCGCTTATAGCCTAAAAACACACTCCCACCTATTATATTCGAATGTAGTTAAATAACTCTGGAAGCCCTGTGTTTTCTGAGTTGTAACACTGTGTACAAATTGGGAATAGTAACCCCAATTGTCTCACACTTTCTCAAGTCACTGGCACTGTCTCCTCGAAAGTTACAAGTATTCAACTGTTTCTGTAGGTAGTAACATGAAAAAACGCCGCTTATAGCCTAAAAACACACTCCCACCTATTATAATCGAATGTAGTTAAATAACTCTGGAAGCCCTGTGTTTTCTGAGTTGTAACACTGTGTACAAGTTGGGAATAGTAACCCCAATTGTCTCACACTTTCTCAAGTCACTGGCACTGTCTCCTCGAAAGTTACAAGTATTCAACTGTTTCTGTAGGTAGTAACATGAAAAAACGCCGCTTATAGCCTAAAAACACACTCCCACCTATTATAATCGAATATAGTTAAATAACTCTGGAAGCCCTGTGTTTTCTGAGTTGTAACACTGTGTACAAGTTGGGAATAGTAACCCCAATTGTCTCACACTTTCTCAAGTCACTGGCACTGTCTCCTCGAAAGTTACAAGTATTCAACTGTTTCTGTAGGTAGTAACATGAAAAAACGCCGCTTATAGCCTAAAAACACACTGCGACGTATTATATTCGAATATAGTTAAATAACTCTGGAAGCCCTGTGTTTTCTGAGTTGTAACACTGTGTACAAATTGGGAATAGTAACCCCAATTGTCTCACACTTTCTCAAGTCACTGGCACTGTCTCCTCGAAAGTTACAAGTATTCAACTGTTTCTGTAGGTAGTAACATGAAAAAACGCCGCTTAGAGCCTAAAAACACACTCCCACCTATTATAATCGCATGTAGTTAAATAACTCTGGAAGCCCTGTGTTTTCTGAGTTGTAACACTGTGTACAAGTTGGGAATAGTAACCCCAATTGTCTCACACTTTCTAAAGTCACTGGCACTGTCTCCTCAAAAGTTACAAGTATTTAACTGTTTCTGTAGGTAGTAACATGAAAAAACGCCGCTTATAGCCTAAAAACACACTCCCACCTATTATAATCGAATGTAGTTAAATAACTCTGGAAGCCCTGTGTTTTCTGAGTTGTAACACTGTGTACAAGTTGGGAATAGTAACCCCAATTGTCTCACACTTTCTCAAGTCACTGGCACTGTCTCCTCGAAAGTTACAACGTATTCAACTGTTTCTGTAGGTAGTAACATGAAAAAACGCCGCTTATAGCCTAAAAACACACTACGACGTATTATATTCGAATATAGTTAAATAACTCTGGAAGCCCTGTGTTTTCTGAGTTGTAACACTGTGTACAAGTTGGGAATAGTAACCCCAATTGTCTCACACTTTCTCAAGTCACTGGCACTGTCTCCTCGAAAGTTATAACCTATTTAACTGGTTCTGTAGGTAGTAACATGAAAAAACGCCGCTTATAGCCTAAAAACACACTCTCACCTATTATAATTGTATGTAGTAGGAAGTTATTTATCAAACTCAGCAGCATGGGATGCAGCGCTGTAATGCTCACCGCATTAATAGCAATGTATCAGAACACCTTCGCGGCAGTTGACTTCAATGGCGAATATTCCCATATCTTCAAAATTTTGTGTGGTATTCGACAAGGAGCCCCCTCCAGCCCCATTCTGTTTATTGTATATACAATAGGTTTGATCGGGCTATTCAACAAATTTGCATGGGAAGAAACTATCCACAAACTACACCTGCTCATTCATGCTGACGACACTCTTGTCCTAGCAACCAGCCGAACACTTGCCGAAGTAAAATTGGAAACACTGGAAAAATATTGTTTAGAAAGCTTCATCACACTAAATCCCACCAAATGTAGCTATATCTGCATCAATTCTGGTGAAAGTCACCACAAGCCACTTAACTTTGAGTCACGGAAGTATAAATCATTCGAACTCTGAAATTTACCTCGGTTCGTCACTAAATTCATCCGGAAAGATTAAAGATATGTTTTTGGAAGACTTAAAAAACAGACAAAAGCACTTTATTAAGTTTTATGCATTTTTGAGAGAAAATATAAATGCACCCCTCCGTGTGAAGGAAAAGGTGCTGGATGCGTGCCTTATCAATGGTATTTTATACAATTGCGAGGGTTGGCACAGCGTTAACACTTCGAAACTAGAAGCTCAATATCGACGAGTTTTAAAGACAATGCTTGGAGTGAAACTGTCCACACCAAACGAAATACCATATATCGAACTCGGTCGCCCACTTTTGACTGACATCATAAAGTCGCGAACTACAAATTTAATTAAACGTATTCTATCACAAGATTACCCAGATCAGAATTCACCACTGTTATTAATTCTAAACTCAAGCGAAGCAAACTACTCCCCAATGTGCCGATCCCTCAAAGCGTGTCTGACCTCCGACAGCCCAGAAATTATATTGGAGAAATCCCTCTCAACACTGAAAAACGCCGTAATTAGGAAAGCAGCCCTAGGAAAGAGTCGTTATGTGACTTATTTGACCATTAACCCTGATCTCAAACGCCCACAGGCATATAACGGGATCTACTCCAACCCGGACATCCACTCATTTGCTCGTATTCGCACCAGTTCCCACGAACTCGCAATAGAAAAGGGACGGTATAACCGCACACCACGTGATCAACGTACTTGCATATGTGGCGTCATTGAGGACGAGGAACACGTCACACTAAAATGCAAACTGTACAACTCGCTGAGAGACCAATTTATCGACAATCCCGCATCGGTTGACTCTCTGACCGACCTACTTGATCTACCGAACGCCCCATGTTATATATCCCAACTATTCCAGACAAGAAAGACTATTATTAATGAGCGACGGCAGGCTAACCCCTAAGAAACTATATATTATATTACCGTATCTATTTATTATTATTTACTATATTAGTAACAAAACAATTCAATATTAACTATATTTATATATTAACTATTTATTACATAAAATTATATTATATATTAGTAACACTATCTATTTATTATTATATATTAAATACATTACGTTCGATTAGACCTACCCTATATAATACATCTTTAATATACAATATTATTATTATTATATTATAATGCGTACAGTACTGCATATTTATAGGTCATGCATTCGACAGGTCATTCAAGCGATATAATCTTACATCCACTTTATACATTCAGCCATTATATTTACTTTAATTACGAAATTTATACACCCGTTTTTATATATCCAGTCACTATATTTTGCTTTAAATTCTAAGTTCTTTTTTACATTCGTATTTATATTTATATTTTTCAGTAATTCACTATACATTCACAAAACTAATAAATCCGTTTTATATATTCAGTTACTATATTTGCTTCAAATACTATTCTCTTCGATCGGACTACTACATTTATAAAGTATTATTTTCGTGCAATTTGCTTAACATACTACTGTAAATTTGTAAATCATCTGTAAACAATTTCTCTGTGCAATTATTATTCTACATAGTAGTCGATAATATACATACATACACGAAGTGGGGACTTCGCGCAGCACGAAGTTGGCAGAGCCTTAGCGAATTGACACTGTTAGGGGGTAGGTCAATTTATGCAAATAGTCACGTTGGCCCTCTAGCGGCAGACTGGAGAACTGCAGATGGATTCGCCTCCTTTGAAAGTCACAGCTAATGGTCTAATACATATCTGCCAAGTTTCAGCTTAAACGGATTAAAAGCAAAGAAATGGGAGGGCATTTAATGTTTAGACATGTGGCCCTCTAGCGGGAGACCATTGCACTGATGGTGTCTGAAAGTCTCTCAAAAATCTCATCTTTTGCTCATATTGATACCTACAAATTTTCAACTTGGCAGCTTTAAATCCGACAAAGTTATTAGCATGTCAAAATCGTAACGACGACGACAACGACGACGACGACGACCGACGACGACGACGACGACAACTATTTGCATAAATGGACCCACCCCCTAACAGTGTCAATTCGCTAAGGCTCCGCCAACTTCGTGGCTCGCCCCACATACATAGTTAAATAACTCTGGAAGCCCTGTGTTTTCTGAGTTGTAACACTGTGTACAAGTTGGGAATAGTAACCCCAATTGTCTCACACTTTCTCAAGTCAGTGGCACTGTCTCCTCGAAAGTTACAAGTATTCAACTGTTTCTGTAGGTAGTAACATGAAAAAACGCCGCTTATAGCCTAAAAACACACTTCGACGTATAATATTCGAATATAGTTAAATAACTCTGGAAGCCCTGTGTTTTCTGAGTTGTAACACTGTGTACAAATTGGGAATAGTAACCCCAATTGTCTCACACTTTCTCAAGTCACTGGCACTGTCTCCTCGAAAGTTACAAGTATTCAACTATTTGAAGGGATCGGTCATCAGGAAAGCGGTACGGCTTGGCTAGGGGTCTTTCAGTTCATCGCAGGGTCCCAACCACCTAAGCTTTCCGAATCCTTTTCAGGCTCGTAGTCGCATCGGTAGCCGAGAGGCTGCTCCGAATAGTCGGTAGGCCAGTAGAGTCTGGTCCTCTGTCTTTCGACCCTGTCGCGTGTCCGTCCCACCCTTCCCGAACCCTGAAGGGATCGGTCATCAGGAAAGTGGTACGGCTTGGCTAGGGGTCTGTCAGCCCGTTGTGAGTCCCAACTGTCGGAGCTTTCCGAATCATTTTCAGGCTCGTACTAACGCCAATCGTGGAACCCATGCCAGGAAGTCAGTCCTCGTCGAACCCTTCCTTTGTCCAGTCAGTCGATCCTTCGCAAGTCCCTGGCGCAATCAGCAAGCTTTCCGAATCCTTTTCAGGCTCATAATCGCCGCTGGTGGCCAGGTACCGCTAAGGATCTGTCAGTTCCCGTCGCAAATCCCTGGCGCAATCAGCAAGCTTTCCGAATCCTTTTCAGGCTTGTAATCACCGCTGGTGGCCAGGAACCGCTAAGGGCAGTCCTTGTCCCCAGGCCTAGCGGGTTACCAACTACCGAAGTAGAAGGAGGTTGTCTAGGCCTAAAAAACTATCAGGCAACCCTGACAGCTGAGAGTATTGCTTGATTTTGCCTCCCACCCCTGGCCCTTAAATATCTGATATGAGTTCCGTGCCCCGTAAGTTGCCCCAATATTCGCCCATAAATCGCCCCCAGTCTATTGAATGTGCCCGAATTTTATGTTCCCGCACCATGTTCCCGTACTGATATTGGCACATTCATAACAAATAAATCCAAAAAATATTTAACTCGCGTTATGATAAAATGAAATCCCGCGAAGAAACCCTCTCCTTGCCATGAATCTCTTCAAAGCCAAGAGTAGAGATTTGGTTGACATGTCTGCTACATGTTATATATGCACGGCTCTGCTAGCCATACATATCAATAGCAGACCCCACCTCTTGTGGGTCAGTCGTCCACTCTTTGCCTCAACTGGGCCAAAACAATCCACCCAGTTCGTGAATGGTGGATCATATGCCTATACTCTCGCTTTCGGGAGTTCAGCCATTTCCTGTTCCAATACTCTGGCGTTTACTCTCTTACAAATCAGACAGGCGTCATACATTGTACCTACCGCCTTGCTTGGCTTTAACAGAATAAATCACTGTCTCACTGCCGACAAGCAGTCTAACCTTCCTGCGTGATGCAGCCTCTTATGTATATCCCATAGAATCGTTCTTTGCAATTCTATTGGGTGACTAGGGATTATCACTGGAAACCTGAACTGTGCGTTTACGTCGACAGTTTGAATTCTTGATCCATGACAAATCAAACCCTTATGTATTAGTGGACTCCATTACTATGTTACTACCTACAGAACCAGTTAAAAGGTTATAACTTTCGAGGAGACAGTGCCAGTGACTTGAGAAAGTGTGAGACAATTGGGGTTACTATTCCCAATTTGTACACAGTGTTACAACTCAGAAAACACAGGGCTTCCAGAGTTATTTAACTATATTCGAATATAATACGTCGTAGTGTGTTTTTAGGCTATAAGCGGCGTTTTTTCATGTTACTTCCTACAGAACCAGTTAAAAGGTTATAACTTTCGACGAGACAGTGCCAGTGACTTGAGAAAGTGTGAGACAATTGGGGTTACTATTCCCAATTTGTACACAGTGTTACAACTCAGAAAACACAGGGCTTCCAGAGTTATTTAACTATATTCGAATATAATACGTCGTAGTGTGTTTTTAGGCTATAAGCGGCGTTTTTTCATGTTACTTCCTACAGAACCAGTTAAAAGGTTATAACTTTCGAGGAGACAGTGCCAGTGACTTGAGAAAGTGTGAGACAATTGGGGTTACTATTCCCAATTTGTACACAGTGTTACAACTCAGAAAACACAGGGCTTCCAGAGTTATTTAACTATATTCGAATATAATACGTCGTAGTGTGTTTTTAGGCTATAAGCGGCGTTTTTTCATGTTACTTCCTACAGAACCAGTTAAAAGGTTATAACTTTCGAGGAGACAGTGCCAGTGACTTGAGAAAGTGTGAGACAATTGGGGTTACTATTCCCAATTTGTACACAGTGTTACAACTCAGAAAACACAGGGCTTCCAGAGTTATTTAACTATATTCGAATATAATACGTCGTAGTGTGTTTTTAGGCTATAAGCGGCGTTTTTTCATGTTACTTCCTACAGAACCAGTTAAAAGGTTATAACTTTCGAGGAGACAGTGCCAGTGACTTGAGAAAGTGTGAGACAATTGGGGTTACTATTCCCAATTTGTACACAGTGTTACAACTCAGAAAACACAGGGCTTCCAGAGTTATTTAACTATATTCGAATATAATACGTCGTAGTGTGTTTTTAGGCTATAAGCGGCGTTTTTTCATGTTACTTCCTACAGAACCAGTTAAAAGGTTATAACTTTCGAGGAGACAGTGCCAGTGACTTGAGAAAGTGTGAGACAATTGGGGTTACTATTCCCAATTTGTACACAGTGTTACAACTCAGAAAACACAGGGCTTCCAGAGTTATTTAACTATATTCGAATATAATACGTCGTAGTGTGTTTTTAGGCTATAAGCGGCGTTTTTTCATGTTACTTCCTACAGAACCAGTTAAAAGGTTATAACTTTCGAGGAGACAGTGCCAGTGACTTGAGAAAGTGTGAGACAATTGGGGTTACTATTCCCAATTTGTACACAGTGTTACAACTCAGAAAACACAGGGCTTCCAGAGTTATTTAACTATATTCGAATATAATACGTCGTAGTGTGTTTTTAGGCTATAAGCGGCGTTTTTTCATGTTACTTCCTACAGAACCAGTTAAAAGGTTATAACTTTCGAGGAGACAGTGCCAGTGACTTGAGAAAGTGTGAGACAATTGGGGTTACTATTCCCAATTTGTACACAGTGTTACAACTCAGAAAACACAGGGCTTCCAGAGTTATTTAACTATATTCGAATATAATACGTCGTAGTGTGTTTTTAGGCTATAAGCGGCGTTTTTTCATGTTACTTCCTACAGAACCAGTTAAAAGGTTATAACTTTCGAGGAGACAGTGCCAGTGACTTGAGAAAGTGTGAGACAATTGGGGTTACTATTCCCAATTTGTACACAGTGTTACAACTCAGAAAACACAGGGCTTCCAGAGTTATTTAACTATATTCGAATATAATACGTCGTAGTGTGTTTTTAGGCTATAAGCGGCGTTTTTTCATGTTACTTCCTACAGAACCAGTTAAAAGGTTATAACTTTCGAGGAGACAGTGCCAGTGACTTGAGAAAGTGTGAGACAATTGGGGTTACTATTCCCAATTTGTACACAGTGTTACAACTCAGAAAACACAGGGCTTCCAGAGTTATTTAACTATATTCGAATATAATACGTCGTAGTGTGTTTTTAGGCTATAAGCGGCGTTTTTTCATGTTACTTCCTACAGAACCAGTTAAAAGGTTATAACTTTCGAGGAGACAGTGCCAGTGACTTGAGAAAGTGTGAGACAATTGGGGTTACTATTCCCAATTTGTACACAGTGTTACAACTCAGAAAACACAGGGCTTCCAGAGTTATTTAACTATATTCGAATATAATACGTCGTAGTGTGTTTTTAGGCTATAAGCGGCGTTTTTTCATGTTACTTCCTACAGAACCAGTTAAAAGGTTATAACTTTCGAGGAGACAGTGCCAGTGACTTGAGAAAGTGTGAGACAATTGGGGTTACTATTCCCAATTTGTACACAGTGTTACAACTCAGAAAACACAGGGCTTCCAGAGTTATTTAACTATATTCGAATATAATACGTCGTAGTGTGTTTTTAGGCTATAAGCGGCGTTTTTTCATGTTACTTCCTACAGAACCAGTTAAAAGGTTATAACTTTCGAGGAGACAGTGCCAGTGACTTGAGAAAGTGTGAGACAATTGGGGTTACTATTCCCAATTTGTACACAGTGTTACAACTCAGAAAACACAGGGCTTCCAGAGTTATTTAACTATATTCGAATATAATACGTCGTAGTGTGTTTTTAGGCTATAAGCGGCGTTTTTTCATGTTACTTCCTACAGAACCAGTTAAAAGGTTATAACTTTCGAGGAGACAGTGCCAGTGACTTGAGAAAGTGTGAGACAATTGGGGTTACTATTCCCAATTTGTACACAGTGTTACAACTCAGAAAACACAGGGCTTCCAGAGTTATTTAACTATATTCGAATATAATACGTCGTAGTGTGTTTTTAGGCTATAAGCGGCGTTTTTTCATGTTACTTCCTACAGAACCAGTTAAAAGGTTATAACTTTCGAGGAGACAGTGCCAGTGACTTGAGAAAGTGTGAGACAATTGGGGTTACTATTCCCAATTTGTACACAGTGTTACAACTCAGAAAACACAGGGCTTCCAGAGTTATTTAACTATATTCGAATATAATACGTCGTAGTGTGTTTTTAGGCTATAAGCGGCGTTTTTTCATGTTACTTCCTACAGAACCAGTTAAAAGGTTATAACTTTCGAGGAGACAGTGCCAGTGACTTGAGAAAGTGTGAGACAATTGGGGTTACTATTCCCAATTTGTACACAGTGTTACAACTCAGAAAACACAGGGCTTCCAGAGTTATTTAACTATATTCGAATATAATACGTCGTAGTGTGTTTTTAGGCTATAAGCGGCGTTTTTTCATGTTACTTCCTACAGAACCAGTTAAAAGGTTATAACTTTCGAGGAGACAGTGCCAGTGACTTGAGAAAGTGTGAGACAATTGGGGTTACTATTCCCAATTTGTACACAGTGTTACAACTCAGAAAACACAGGGCTTCCAGAGTTATTTAACTATATTCGAATATAATACGTCGTAGTGTGTTTTTAGGCTATAAGCGGCGTTTTTTCATGTTACTTCCTACAGAACCAGTTAAAAGGTTATAACTTTCGAGGAGACAGTGCCAGTGACTTGAGAAAGTGTGAGACAATTGGGGTTACTATTCCCAATTTGTACACAGTGTTACAACTCAGAAAACACAGGGCTTCCAGAGTTATTTAACTATATTCGAATATAATACGTCGTAGTGTGTTTTTAGGCTATAAGCGGCGTTTTTTCATGTTACTTCCTACAGAACCAGTTAAAAGGTTATAACTTTCGAGGAGACAGTGCCAGTGACTTGAGAAAGTGTGAGACAATTGGGGTTACTATTCCCAATTTGTACACAGTGTTACAACTCAGAAAACACAGGGCTTCCAGAGTTATTTAACTATATTCGAATATAATACGTCGTAGTGTGTTTTTAGGCTATAAGCGGCGTTTTTTCATGTTACTACCTACAGAACCAGTTAAAAGGTTATAACTTTCGAGGAGACAGTGCCAGTGACTTGAGAAAGTGTGAGACAATTGGGGTTACTATTCCCAATTTGTACACAGTGTTACAACTCAGATAACACAGGGCTTCCAGAGTTATTTAACTATATTCGAATATAATACGTCGTAGTGTGTTTTTAGGCTATAAGCGGCGTTTTTTCATGTTACTACCTACAGAACCAGTTAAAAGGTTATAACTTTCGAGGAGACAGTGCCAGTGACTTGAGAAAGTGTGAGACAATTGGGGTTACTATTCCCAATTTGTACACAGTGTTACAACTCAGAAAACACAGGGCTTCCAGAGTTATTTAACTATATTCGAATATTATACGTCGAAGTGTGTTTTTAGGCTATAAGCGGCGTTTTTTCATGTTACTACCTACAGAAACAGTTGAATACTTGTAACTTTCGAGGAGACAGTGCCAGTGACTTGAGAAAGTGTGAGACAATTGGGGTTACTATTCCCAATTTGTACACAGTGTTACAACTCAGAAAACACAGGGCTTCCAGAGTTATTTAACTATATTCGATATATAATAGGTGGGAGTGTGTTTTTAGGCTCTAAGCGGCGTTTTTTCATGTTACTACCTACAGAAACAGTTGAATACTTGTAACTTTCGAGGAGACAGTGCCAGTGACTTGAGAAAGTGTGAGACAATTGGGGTTACTATTCCCAATTTGTACACAGTGTTACAACTCAGAAAACACAGGGCTTCCAGAGTTATTTAACTATATTCGATTATAATAGGTGGGAGTGTGTTTTTAGGCTATAAGCGGCGTTTTTTCATGTTACTACCTACAGAAACAGTTAAATACTTGTAACTTTTGAGGAGACAGTGCCAGTGACTTGAGAAAGTGTGAGACAATTGGGGTTACTATTCCCAACTTGTACACAGTGTTACAACTCAGAAAACACAGGGCTTCCAGAGTTATTTAACTATATTCGATTATAATAGGTGGGAGTGTGTTTTTAGGCTATAAGCGGCGTTTTTTCATGTTACTACCTACAGAAACAGTTGAATACTTGTAACTTTCGAGGAGACAGTGCCAGTGACTTGAGAAAGTGTGAGACAATTGGGGTTACTATTCCCAATTTGTACACAGTGTTACAACTCAGAAAACACAGGGCTTCCAGAGTTATTTAACTACATTCGATTATAATAGGTGGGAGTGTGTTTTTAGGCTATAAGCGGCGTTTTTTCATGTTACTACCTACAGAAACAGTTAAATACTTGTAACTTTTGAGGAGACAGTGCCAGTGACTTTAGAAAGTGTGAGACAATTGGGGTTACTATTCCCAACTTGTACACAGTGTTACAACTCAGAAAACACAGGGCTTCCAGAGTTATTTAACTACATGCGATTATAATAGGTGGGAGTGTGTTTTTAGGCTCTAAGCGGCGTTTTTTCATGTTACTACCTACAGAAATAGTTGAATACTTGTAACTTTCGAGGAGACAGTGCCAGTGACTTGAGAAAGTGTGAGACAATTGGGGTTACTATTCCCAACTTGTACGCAGTGTTACAACTCAGAAAACACAGGGCTTCCAGAGTTATTTAACTACATACAATTATAATTGGTGGGAGTGTGTTTTTAGGCTATAAGCGGCGTTTTTTCATGTTACTACCTACAGAAATAGTTGAATACTTTTAACTTTCGAGGAGACAGTGCCAGTGACTTGAGAAAGTGTGAGACAATTGGGGTTACTATTCCCAATTTGTACACAGTGTTACAACTCAGAAAACACAGGGCTTCCAGAGTTATTTAACTATATTCGAATATAATACGTCGAAGTGTGTTTTTAGGCTATAAGCGGCGTTTTTTCATGTTACTTCCTACAGAACCAGTTGAAAAGGTTATAACTTTCGAGGAGACAGTGCCAGTGACTTGAGAAAGTGTGAGACAATTGGGGTTACTATTCCCAATTTGTACACAGTGTTACAACTCAGAAAACACAGGGCTTCCAGAGTTATTTAACTATATTCGAATATAATACGTCGAAGTGTGTTTTTAGGCTATAAGCGGCGTTTTTTCATGTTACTACCTACAGAAAGTGCATTCCCATACTTCTATACTTCTATCCTTCCCATACTGCTAACAGGTGATTTTAACTGCCGTTTAGATGGCCCTCATGATCGTGGAGACACACTATGCAGTGGCCTACTTGGCGCAGGACTGAACTGCATTAACGACCACTCAATCCCAACATTTTACTCCTGGAATGGTCAGAGCGTAATCGACCTCGTTTTTGTCGACCACCTATTGGCTGATAAGGTCTCAGTAAGTATCCGCCCAACTACAAACACTAAACACCAACGCGTTTATATAAAATATAAAACAACAAGCCCCATCAACTATAGGAAAGAGCGCTGTAAAGCAATCAAGAGGCTTGATGTAGACAAATTAGGCCACATTCTAACGACGGGGGATTTTCAATCTGCTATAGCCAATGGAGTAGACGATGTCTGTTCTTACATAACTAATGCTATTACAAATTCTTCGTTATCTAGTAAGCCGAGAAATTCCAAACCTTGGTTCAATCAAGAATGCTATCTGGCTAAACACGAACTCATATCAAGTTTTCAGTTAATGAAACGGGCGCCAACACCCCTAAACAAGCAAAGATATTCGGAGTTAGCTCGTTCATATAAGAAGTTGATGCATACTAAAAAGACATTGTACGAGGCCCAAAAAGAGTTTAAGTTAATTCAAGAGTGCGAGTCTGACAAACAGGAATTTTGGAACATTCTGAAGACTGGCGACCAAGTCAAACCAGTTGTTGATCGTCAGCCCCCAAACGCTGTAATGACGACCAGTCCCCGGTCCTCTACCTGATTCGCCTGACCACAGCTACTGGCCCCTACCAGCATTGCCACATATTGGATCCTCCACCTCTCCTTCCGTCGCTTCCAACAGTGCGCCTGCAATGCCTACCGGTACCCTTAGCCCAACATGCTAAAGTAAGCAATTACCATATCGGCGCAAGCATAACAAACAGTCTGACAGTCGAAAATAAATCTTTATTAGGATTTGCTACATTGCAAAGATTAAAGAAAATCAAGAGTCAGTTCAAGCAGTAATCATTATCAAAAGTCACAAATCAGGCAACAGTATCAGCAGAAAATCAGCATTTTCAATCAACGGAAGTACAAAATCATAAGAAGAATTAATAATTCACAACAACAAAACTGTAAGAATGATGCAATGTCTAAACCATTGGTCGAACAAAATCCTAATGCTATTAAACCAACCTAAGTAGCTAAACCAATGAGAGAGCCGGATTATGGCTCTTTGCCTCTCGAAATCCCTAAACCATTTCCATATATGGTAATAAATCTGTCTCGGTGGGCTTATAGGTCCATTGCCATAATGTTAATTTGGCGATTATTAAAGCGCAATTTTGGCGTTAATTTAGTACAACATTGATTTATAGAGAAATACAAATGAAATTAATACAAAATACACATCAGATTCAAATAATATCATAAAACTGGCAAATTCATATTTATGTTTTATAAAAGTTTGCCACCGTAAATTAATATGTTAAGGTTTTATTATAAAAATTACGTAAGTAGGGCTACATACTGTATAAAATCGGTTGAATATAATGAACTTGTATATTTTATTGTCCCTATCTAATTACGGCTATACATCAATACGACTTATCTAATTATTCTATACTGTATGATGGGTTGTTTTAGTAAACAACGCCATATATCGTAACACCACCCCAAGGGAAACATGTAATGTTTCCCTCCAATTGTAGAAGAAATAGGGCGATGTGAAATAACAAAATAAAATTTACTTTCAAACAAATCTTACAACTCGCTTCTAATAATTCTAATAATTAGGTACAAATATTGCCATTGTTATTGCATAATAATGATTACATACAAATTAATACAAAATATTGCCACTGCTATTGCATAATGAGAATTGCATACAAATTAATACAAATTAGATTACAAAATATACTTTCTTCCATTTATTTTCAAGTTAACAATTTACTTATTGAAATGGAACATGGCTAGGACAATGTCCACCATTTCCCATCTCAAATTATCGTTTTTTATACATTAAGTAAAGATTCCAAAATGAAAGAAATTATTATGTATTTTTATATTTAGTTTGATTATCGGCCTTAAATGCAATAATACTTAGTTAAATGATTAGCCTCAAATACGTTTTATATTTTAGTTCTTTTGTTATTATTGATCTCTATAATTTGAGATGGGAAATGGGGGATGTAGTCCTAGCCATGTTCCATTTCAATAAGTAAATTGTTAACTTGTAAATAAATGGAAGAAAGTATATTTTGTAATCTAATTGTATTAATTTGTATGCAATTCTCATTATGCAATAGCAGTGGCAATATTTTGTATTAATTTGTAT
>JAUCBJ010008158.1:0-59495 GCA_032718475.1 Nemertoderma westbladi
ATAAATTTTTCGGATTATGATCAGGTCTATAGGGAATGTCATTATCAACAGGTCTATAATTACCCTTAATAGGGTTCACTATAGGAGTTTCTACTTCGCTAGCAGTATATATGCGTGTAGGCTCCACACCTTGCGCATGAGATACTTCAGACCTAACAGGTTGACACATTGTTACCGAGGGTGGTGGTATACCCCTTTGTGTATTTACTAATTTATCGCGTTCTAGCGCGATACTTTGCTGCACTTCTTGCAACTCTAGCCTACTTTCCCTTACTGTGCCCTTGAATTGCTGAACAGTCTCCTGCATCTGCCCGAGCAGGAGATCCATCCCCCGCCGTCTCTCGTCCACCCATTCGACCGCCGAAGCGGGAGTCGCCAACGTTGTAGCGGGCGGACGAGGGACAACGGGCGACAAATCATGAATATTTCGCTCGGGGTCCAGGACCTGAACTGTCTCATGGGCTGTTCTACTGGGCACAGATAGCTTAGTACTGTGCAGAGGGAATTTAGAGGTAGCTTCAGGGAGCACAGGTGTGTCTATCACCGAAGGGGTGATTTCAAGAACAGGCCTAATTATTTCAGGCTCATCTAATATAGTAGGGAGTCTTTCTATTTTAATTATTTGGTCTGTGGGTTCTGTACTACCTAAGTTGGTGTTATTTAGTTGCCTTCTAACAGCTGGAGGCAAATCAGGCAATTTCTGACGGTGGGATGTTCTTCTACGTCTGCTTAGACGAGATCTATTTCCTTTGCCTTCAGTATCGGTGGTATCGCCTTCCTCAGATGATGTATATCCCTGTCTTTTGGGAGTAGATCGATTCATCATCTGCATATTACTAGCTGTTAACTGTTTATTTAACAGCAATCAGACAACAGCCCAGCCTACAAATTGTCTGTACAATATGATCAGGCTTACACGCCTTCTGTTCAATACTGGCCTACAAACAAATAAAACTGACAGAAATAAGTAAGCTCCAAAAGAAACAAGGGGTGTACAGTCCCTAATCTCTTAAACAGCCTACCGGTATACAATAATCAAATCGAATAATACTAATGTACTTATACGGGAAGTACCGGTTAGGACAGTTGGGCCTACGGACCTACAGAAGTACCGGTTCTGGCAGTTGGACCTACGGACCTACGGCAGTACCGGTTCTGGCAGTTGGGCCTACTGACCTACAGATGTACCGTTCAGGTTTACCGGTTGACCGGTACTTTCAACTTTATTGCTTACTGCAATAAAGAAGTATATATCCGTTATTGTTCGCGCTTTCAGACCTTTGGCAGTTTAACCCGCCAAATTAGGATGTCTTTTAGATAATAAATCACTTTTAGCCTCTGACAAGAATTTGATTCACTACACTAGTCGAAACCAATCTGTGCGCGATCATTCACCCGCTGGATATACCCGGGAGATTGGGTTCGACGGCTTAATCTTATTGCTATGTAAGCCTAATGTATTATTCGACTGACAGTATTATATAATCTCTGACAATATTATTCACCTTCGGGGAATATTAACAGTTCCTTTAGGACGTGGCGCTCTATCTATAAAAACAGAGTTATGACTTAAACTACTCACAACGATATGGCTTAGTTACAATTCACATATATGGCGCATTCTTTAGGAAATGCTTCGTTATCAGTCTCGCTCATACACAACGCTGCACAATGCTGCACACTAATCTGCCGATCTTCACTGATTTTAGTCACATATAACAGGAACACAGACCGACTCATGTAGGGTCTATCAAATAACATTAGATTCACTTCAAACCACTTTAACATAAGTCACAATCGTTATATGTAACCTTTCTCTCTTACCTTCGGTATATCAAGAATATTGGGTTTTCGGGGTTATTTCTCGTTATTCCAATATAATAATTCATCAACCATATTATGAAGAACCGACAGTAAATAGCAGTATAACAATATAAAAGTATGCACAGGTATATTAGATTAGGTATGTTGCGTTGATTGAGTATGGGCCAGTTAACCAGTATTTTGGTTGGTTTGATAACGGATATATGTCCTTATAATTAAGCCTACTAGTGTTAGGCTAAAACAGAAAAGCACAAAATATTCCAAAGCCGCTCTCTCCTGGCTCAGGACAGAATGTAAACACTGCCCATAATGCATTGCGTGATTTCTAGGAAATTTCTGTACAAGAGCCATAAAAATGCTCTGATTGGCTGACTGAACTGAGAGACGCCGTAGAACAAAGAAAATCGACAGTATGAATATCAGCTGTTAACCGTCGTCATAGTAACTACTGTTCAAGAGTAGCTATCACCTTTTGCATCACGGAATTGCCATAGAATCATCAACTACGCCTTCCACAGTACACATACGGAGGAAATAGCTCTTAGATCCTCTAAAAAACACCGATACAGCAATAATACGGTCTCTTACACCTATTAAATCAACTACAGAGTATTTTAATGTAAAAATAATAAAAATAACGGGGCAATTCAGCAAAGGCTTTTACACCATTTACTACATTGGGGTGCGTTATTGGCCACATTTACTACATTGAGGTGGGTGCTTGGCTCCCATTTACTACATTGGGGTGGGTGTATGGCCCCCATTTACTACATTGGTGTAGGTGCATGGCCACATTTACTACATTGGGGTGGGTGCATGGCCCCATTTACTTCATTGGGGTGGGTGCATGGCTCCCATTTACTACATTGGGGTGGGTGCATTGCCCCATTTACTTCATTGGGGTGGGTGCATGGCTCCCATTTACTACATTGGTGTGGGTGCATGGCCCCCATTTACTACATTGGGGTGGGTGCATGGCTCCCATTTACTACATTGGTGTGGGTGCATGGCCCCCATTTACTACATTGGGGTGGGTGCATGGCTCCCATTTACTACATTGGGGTGGGTGCATTGCCCCATTTACTACATTGGGGTGGGTGCATTGCCCCATTTACTACATTGGGGTGGGTGCATGGCCCCCATTTACTACATTGGGGTGGGTGCATGGCTCCCATTTACTACATTGGTGTGGGTGCATGGCCCCCATTTACTACATTGGGGTGGGTGCATGGCTCCCATTTACTACATTGGGGTGGGTGCATTGCCCCATTTACTACATTGGGGTGGGTGCATGGCTCCCATTTACTACATTGGTGTGGGTGCATGGCCCCCATTTACTACATTGGGGTGGGTGCATGGCTCCCATTTACTACATTGGTGTGGGTGCATGGCCCCCATTTACTACATTGGGGTGGGTGCATGGCTCCCATTTACTACATTGGGGTGGGTGCATTGCCCCATTTACTACATTGGGGTGGGTGCATTGCCCCATTTACTACATTGGGGTGGGTGCATGGCCCCCATTTACTGCATTGGGGTGGGTGCATGGCCCCCATTTACTGCATTGGGGTGGGTGCATGGCCCCCCATTCTCCGCATTATGTGGATTATGTGATAGGGAGATCGAAGATTCGTTTATAGCGTTTATAATCGATTACAGGAAACTATAACTCTCTTTGGATCATATATTATATATAGATTTATATAGATTTATATCACTTTATAATGCGGTCACAGGCAGTGAATCCCTAACATCTGTTCTGATCTAATCGGTTCTGGTGGCCGTTGGCCGGTGCCTCTCTGTCTGCAAGTGGACATTAATGTCCGACTACTAGTACTACTACGATCGGCATGCTGCATTGCGGCCTCATTTTTAAGAATGCTGTGCCGGCTTGTCGACAAAATTGCGCCGCCACAACTCCCTATCACCCATTACATTTGCTAGATCATCCGCATCTTCAAGGCCAGTGTCCTTTAAGATGCGTCTCAAGAAAGTCATGGGCTGTCCACCATGCTTATTCACTCCATGAGGCTGCCAAAGCACAAGATTATGCACTGGCTGGTCCTCACGGCGAAAGCAATGTCCTGCAAAGCCGAGGCGACTTTGTTCTAGTGTCAAGCTTGGGGGAACCAATGAGACACCTCCAATGTTATATAGTGTCTGGCTGGATATGTGTGCACTGTACTTGACACAATGAACCCGGCGTAGCATTCTTGTGAATGTGCCATCCAAAGATTTTTGAGCGGTTTGGTTTCCTCAGCAGTTAGAGCCCAGCATGGACTCCCGTAGAGGAGTACTGGAACTACTGCTGCTCTGAATAATCGGACCTTAAGTTTCCGATTAATTCTCTGTGACTTCCAAATCCTGGAAAGCCTATTCAAGGCTGCCCATGCCTTTCCCTTACGTATTCGAAGGTCCTCACCTGACTTCCGGATCCATGATCCCAGGTAACAGAAGTCGTCCACATGCTCAAGCATACCATCCTTTGAGCTTATGCTCATCCGGTCAGAGACTTGCTGAGGACTTTCAAAGTTAACTTTGCTCTTTGTTGAGTTAATAAAAAGACCAACACTAGAAGCAGCCAGTTCTAATGAGCTGAGGAGCAGTTCGGTTCCCTCTAGTGATTCTGATAGTACTCCTAAGTCATCAGCAAAGTCTAGATCAGTTAGGTACTTGGCAGGATTTCCTCAACGTCTGGAGCCAGTAGGTGGAGTTATCATCACCCCATCATCATTATGATGACCTAAGGACATGCGTAGAACATAGTCAACCACAATTATGAACAAGAATTGTGCAAGTGTGTCTCCCTGGAGGAAGCCCCATAACACTTCAAATGGTTCTGTGTCACCGTCAACAGTAGACACAAATGTTGTCGATGATGATTGCTGCAATAATTTCATCAGGAATCCCATATAATGAAAGTATGCTGAGCATACGTGAGCGAGAGACTGAATCAAAGGCCTTGGAAGCCAAGATAACAGCCAGATGCCGTCTTTCTTTTTTGATAACTCTTCAATTATCCTTCTAAGTACCAAAATGGGCTTCATGGTCCCACGACCTTTACGGAACCCATTCTGATTTCCACGGAGCAGTCTCTCAATGGGATCCCTGATGCGATTTAATAGAATTTTATTGTATAGCCTTGCAGCAATCGACATTAATGAGATTCCCCGAAAAGAACCGGTGTTAGGTTGCCCTTCTTTGGAACTGGCACCAACTTATCTGTTTTAATTTCTTGTGGGACTCTTGTTGTTCGGTACATGTCTACTATGATGGGATAGATGAGCTTTAAACACTCAGGTATTTTAAAGACCTCAGAGGGAACACCATCTACTCCACTGGCACGATTGGTCTTAATGCTCTTTGCAGCAGCCTTCACTTCTGCAAAGGAGATATCGCCAATGGGAATATCTGGGAGTACAGACTCAGACACTTTTACTTCTACAAAGTTATCAGGCAATACCCTGTCATTATTGAGGGGCTTTTCAAAGTGGGCGTTCCAACCATTGAGGCGATCGGCTGGTGATTCCGCCTTAACCTTGGTGGTTGGTTGGCTTTTACGCCCAGTAAGCAAGTTGATCGATTTCCATGCCTGGGATGCCCATTGCCCATTGATGTTCCATTGCCTGCTGTCGTCAGCATCATTGATGGCATCAACCTGTTGGTTTATTAGCTCCTGTAGATTAGCAGAGTACTGCCTGTTCTGGGACCTAGATGCAGCTTTAACTGCATTCTTGGCCGCTGTAGTCTGTTTAAGTCGGGACTCTTTCTGCGCTTTATTGAGGTCATTTTGGCACTTCTGAATTTTGTGGTCAGTCCAGGGGGGCCCTTTTCCTGTTTCGAGGGTATACAGGAACTGTTTCTGCAGCTGCTAACTTAACTGCTTCTGTGAAGGCAGTGTGAAGGCGGTGTGAAGGCTTCTGTGCGTCTGTTTTGCCCTCGCAGTGATCTGCCGCTTCAGAGGCAAGAACCTCATATATTTTGCTCAACTGCAGTGTGAAGCTGGATCTCACACTTGGCTGTTGCAACAGAGAGGACCAGTCATGCCGCGGCAAGGCAGATTTCATTGTTCTGCTAGCACAATGAGGCAGTGATCACTGGAGAAGGGTCGAAGTGTAAATGCATTACAGTCTTGTATAGAGCTCCTGTATTTCCTACGAAACAGAATATGGTCTATTTGGGACTTGTGACCACTGGGTCCACTATGAGTCCATAGCTTTCCAGTTCGCTTCTTGAACTGGGTTCCAGCCGAAAACAATCCATTTCCAGAGATAAAATCCTGAAGATGGACAGAATTTCGGTTAACACTATCGCTATAGACTCAGGGCGATGTAGGTGATTGATGCAGACTTTCATTAAAGTCTCCCAGGAATGTTAAGAATGCATCCTGATCCACTCCAACAGTATAACTGCTTGTAGATTGTGTTATAATTTTTCCACCTCCTCTACAGGGGCAACAATAGTTGGAGAGTAGCACACAATCAGAACCACCTTAGGAAACTTCTTAGCCAGTCTTCCAGAACAGGAGAAGTGGCAACGGATGATGCGGTTAGATGCGGTCAGGAGATAACTGACGCCTGTGAGGCCGATTGTGCCCGGTAATTCCACTGGCCTCAAGTGGCCGGACCTCCGCATTACTAATATAATCCATAGTGGGGGTTGGGGGTGCTTTTTGCCAAGTCAGCTCTCGGGGCAAATACCACACCCTGGTTTGCCATTCCACAGGGTGGGTGTCGCAGTGGAGTCAGATATGAGGCCCATCCCCCATACCTACTCTGACGCACATGACCCACCATTGGCTGTGCAGCTGATCTGCTGGGCCATGCCCTGTACCCCTGCTGCCAGGTGCAGGTCGCAGTGAAGTGCCATCAAAGTGGACATGAGAACACTCTACTCCTGACCAGCCATTGGTAGATCACAATCTGCCTGGCCAGGCCATATACCCCTGCAGCCAAGTATATGGGTCCTTATTCCAGAACCAAGGGCGTCCTGATCCCAGAACGAAGGGTGTCCTAGTTACAAGACCAGATTTGCCCTAGTAAGAGGGTCTATGCAGCCACTGGTGGCATCTCCTTTATGCTGCATGGAGGTGGCAAGTTTTCTTGATCAATGACCTAGAATACCTGGCCTGACCTGACCCGATCGACACTCGAGGCATGTATGTTAAGTGTCTGCTATTATTAATACATATTGTTATTTTCGGTTTAAATTCATGTCTTGAAGGGGGAGTGGGGTGGTTACTAACATATAGATTAATAAATTATTAATAAATTCTTACAATAATAAACACATTAGAAAGTGTACAGTAGGATTACTTAAAAACGTTTTTTAATGTAGGCATAGGGGAAAGGGGCATGAAACAAGGGTCTAGTAGGGAAATGGGGTACTCACTGTGGCATACCGACGCCACTCCCCCCCCCCCCCCCCCCTCCCCTTCGCCTCAGGTAAATACCATATCCTTGGGTGAATAAGTATCTCGTAAAGTAACAAAATCGGTGGTCCAGTATAAGGGAGTTGTCGTGGTCTCCGAGCTCTGTCTAGACGACCTGGGGGGAAGTGAGGGGGGGGGGGGGGGGGGGGCTTCCAGGACCTGTGTTATCTTGTTTTTCCGATGTTATTTATCTCTGTATAATATAACAACATAGTTTTATTAATATTAATTATGTGTATTATATTTATTTATATTATACGGTTATTACCTGGTATGTTGTTTTCCCTATGAAATATTATTTACAATACATTATAATTATAATTTAATAAATAAATTATAAAATTTTTAGAAAATAACAAAATAGTCTGGTAATAAATATAGTTATCATCCTGACCATAATCTTGACTCGTGGCTCATTAGTGTTATGCTGTATTTTTTCCAATAATTTATATGGTAAAATTCTTGTTAAATCTTATTAAGTATTTTATTCTATCTAAGATTGAAAAATATATTTAAATTAATCAACCCGAAACATTGATAAAATATCAGGTTTATTCGATTTATTTAATTTTATTAATTAAACATTTCCAAACTTACCTTAATACCGAAATAAATTTCAATCATATATAATATTTTGCAGTCCATCTTATTGGGTGCTATGATGATGAATTGCTATCTAATTGGCAGCATTGGTACCAGCGCCAGCAATGGCGGAACCCACTGGCTGCCATCTGCCGGTTATGGTTGAAAAACATATATCTGAGCGCCGTCGTTATGTTTGTTATTGTTCTATATCTGATCGCCGTCGTTATGTTTGTTATTGTTCTATATCTGATCGCCGTCGTTATGTTTGTTATTGTTCTATATCTGATCGCCGTCGTTATGTTTGTTATTGTTCTATATCTGATCGCCGTCGTTATGTTTGTTATTGTTCTATATCTGATCGCCGTCGTTGTGTTTGTTATTGTTCTATATCTGGTCGCCGTCGTTATGTTTGTTATTGTTCTATATCTGATCGCCGTCGTTATGTTTGTTATTGTTCTATATCTGATCGCCGTCGTTATGTTTGTTATTGTTCTATATCTGAGCGCCGTCGTTATGTTTGTTATTGTTCTATATCTGATCGCCGTCGTTGTGTTTGTTATTGTTCTATATCTGATCGCCGTCGTTATGTTTGTTATTGTTCCATATCTGATCGCCGTCGTTATGTTTGTTATTGTTCTATATCTGATCGCCGTCGTTATGTTTGTTATTGTTCTATATCTGATCGCCGTCGTTATGTTTGTTATTGTTCTATATCTGATCGCCGTCGTTATGTTTGTTATTGTTCTATATCTGATCGCCGTCGTTATGTTGGTTATTGTTCTATATCTGATCGCCGTCGTTATGTTTGTTATTGTTCAATATCTGATCGCCGTCTTTATGTTTGTTATTGTTCCATATCTGATCGCCGTCGTTATGTTTGTTATTGTTCTATAACTGATCGCCGTCGTTATATTTGTTATTGTTCCATATCTGATCGCCGTCTTTATGTTTGTTATTGTTCTATATCTGATCGCCGTCGTTATGTTTGTTATTGTTCTATATCTGATCGCCGTCGTTATGTTTGTTATTGTTCCATATCTGATCGCCGTCGTTATGTTTGTTATTGTTCTATATCTGATCGCCGTCGTTATATTTGTTATTGTTCCATATCTGATCGCCGTCGTTATGTTTGTTATTGTTCTATATCTGATCGCCGTCGTTATGTTTGTTATTGTTCTATATCTGATCGCCGTCGTTATATTTGTTATTGTTCTATATCTGAGCGCCGTCGTTATGTTTGTTATTGTTCTATATCTGATCGCCGTCGTTGTGTTTGTTATCGTTCCATATCTGATCGCCGTCGTTATATTTGTTATTGTTCCATATCTGATCGCCGTCGTTATGTTTGTTATTGTTCTATATCTGATCGCCGTCGTTGTTTGTTATTGTTCTATATCTGATCGCCGTCGTTATATTTGTTATTGTTCTATATCTGAGCGCCGTCGTTATGTTTGTTATTGTTCTATATCTGATCGCCGTCGTTATGTTTGTTATTGTTCTATATCTGATCGCCGTCGTTGTGTTTATTATTGTTCCATATCTGATCACCGTCGTTATGTTTGTTATTGTTCTATATCTGATCGCCGTCGTTGTGTTTGTTATTGTTCCATATCTGATCGCCGTCGTTATGTTTGTTATTGTTCCATATCTGATCGCCGTCGTTATGTTTGTTAATTGTTCTATATCTGATCGCCGTCGTTGTGTTTATTATTGTTCCATATCTGATCGCCGTCGTTATGTTTGTTATTGTTCTATATCTGATCGCCGTCGTTGTGTTTGTTATTGTTCTATATCTGATCGCCGTCGTTATGTTTGTTATTGTTCCATATCTGATCGCCGTCGTTATGTTTGTTATTGTTCCATATCTGATCGCCGTCGTTATGTTTGTTATTGTTCTATATCTGATCGCCGTCGTTATGTTTGTTATTGTTCTATATCTGATCGCCGTCGTTATATTTGTTATTGTTCTATATCTGATCGCCGTCGTTATGTTTGTTATTGTTCTATATCTGATCGCCATCGTTATGTTTGTTATTGTTCTATATCTGATCGCCGTCGTTATGTTTGTTATTGTTCTATATCTGATCGCCGTCGTTATGTTTGTTATTGTTCTATATCTGATCGCCATCGTTATGTTTGTTATTGTTCTATATCTGATCGCCGTCGTTATGTTTGTTATTGTTCCATATCTGATCGCCGTCGTTATATTTGTTATTGTTCCATATCTGATCGCCGTCGTTATGTTTGTTATTGTTCCATATCTGATTGCCGTCGTTATGTTTGTTATTGTTCTATATCTGATCGCCGTCTTTATGTTTGTTATTGTTCTATATCTGAGCGCCGTCGTTATGTTTGTTATTGTTCTATATCTGATCGCCGTCGTTATGTTTGTTATTGTTCCATATCTGATCGCCGTCGTTATGTTTGTTATTGTTCTATAACTGATCGCCGTCGTTATATTTGTTATTGTTCCATATCTGATCGCCGTCTTTATGTTTGTTATTGTTCTATATCTGATCGCCGTCGTTATGTTTGTTATTGTTCTATATCTGATCGCCGTCTTTATGTTTGTTATTGTTCCATATCTGATCGCCGTCGTTATGTTTGTTATTGTTCTATAACTGATCGCCGTCGTTATATTTGTTATTGTTCCATATCTGATCGCCGTCTTTATGTTTGTTATTGTTCTATATCTGATCGCCGTCGTTATGTTTGTTATTGTTCTATATCTGATCGCCGTCGTTATGTTTGTTATTGTTCCATATCTGATCGCCGTCGTTATGTTTGTTATTGTTCCATATCTGATCGCCGTCGTTATGTTTGTTATTGTTCTATATCTGATCGCCGTCGTTATGTTTGTTATTGTTCTATATCTGATCGCCGTCGTTATGTTTGTTATTGTTCTATATCTGATCGCCGTCGTTATGTTTGTTATTGTTCTATATCTGATCGCCGTCGTTATGTTGGTTATTGTTCTATATCTGATCGCCGTCGTTATGTTTGTTATTGTTCTATATCTGATCGCCGTCTTTATGTTTGTTATTGTTCCATATCTGATCGCCGTCGTTATGTTTGTTATTGTTCTATAACTGATCGCCGTCGTTATATTTGTTATTGTTCCATATCTGATCGCCGTCTTTATGTTTGTTATTGTTCTATATCTGATCGCCGTCGTTATGTTTGTTATTGTTCTATATCTGATCGCCGTCTTTATGTTTGTTATTGTTCCATATCTGATCGCCGTCGTTATGTTTGTTATTGTTCTATAACTGATCGCCGTCGTTATATTTGTTATTGTTCCATATCTGATCGCCGTCTTTATGTTTGTTATTGTTCTATATCTGATCGCCGTCGTTATGTTTGTTATTGTTCTATATCTGATCGCCGTCGTTATGTTTGTTATTGTTCCATATCTGATCGCCGTCGTTATGTTTGTTATTGTTCTATATCTGATCGCCGTCGTTATATTTGTTATTGTTCCATATCTGATCGCCGTCGTTATGTTTGTTATTGTTCTATATCTGATCGCCGTCGTTGTTTGTTATTGTTCTATATCTGATCGCCGTCGTTATATTTGTTATTGTTCTATATCTGAGCGCCGTCGTTATGTTTGTTATTGTTCTATATCTGATCGCCGTCGTTGTGTTTGTTATCGTTCCATATCTGATCGCCGTCGTTATGTTTGTTATTGTTCCATATCTGATCGCCGTCGTTATGTTTGTTATTGTTCTATATCTGATCGCCGTCGTTGTGTTTATTATTGTTCCATATCTGATCACCGTCGTTATGTTTGTTATTGTTCTATATCTGATCGCCGTCGTTGTGTTTGTTATTGTTCCATATCTGATCGCCGTCGTTATGTTTGTTATTGTTCCATATCTGATCGCCGTCGTTATGTTTGTTAATTGTTCTATATCTGATCGCCGTCGTTGTGTTTATTATTGTTCCATATCTGATCGCCGTCGTTATGTTTGTTATTGTTCTATATCTGATCGCCGTCGTTATGTTTGTTATTGTTCTATATCTGATCGCCGTCGTTGTGTTTATTATTGTTCCATATCTGATCACCGTCGTTATGTTTGTTATTGTTCTATATCTGATCGCCGTCGTTGTGTTTGTTATTGTTCCATATCTGATCGCCGTCGTTATGTTTGTTATTGTTCCATATCTGATCGCCGTCGTTATGTTTGTTAATTGTTCTATATCTGATCGCCGTCGTTGTGTTTATTATTGTTCCATATCTGATCGCCGTCGTTATGTTTGTTATTGTTCTATATCTGATCGCCGTCGTTGTGTTTGTTATTGTTCTATATCTGATCGCCGTCGTTATGTTTGTTATTGTTCCATATCTGATCGCCGTCGTTATGTTTGTTATTGTTCCATATCTGATCGCCGTCGTTATGTTTGTTATTGTTCTATATCTGATCGCCGTCGTTATGTTTGTTATTGTTCTATATCTGATCGCCGTCGTTATATTTGTTATTGTTCTATATCTGATCGCCGTCGTTATGTTTGTTATTGTTCTATATCTGATCGCCATCGTTATGTTTGTTATTGTTCTATATCTGATCGCCGTCGTTATGTTTGTTATTGTTCTATATCTGATCGCCGTCGTTATGTTTGTTATTGTTCTATATCTGATCGCCATCGTTATGTTTGTTATTGTTCTATATCTGATCGCCGTCGTTATGTTTGTTATTGTTCCATATCTGATCGCCGTCGTTATATTTGTTATTGTTCCATATCTGATCGCCGTCGTTATGTTTGTTATTGTTCCATATCTGATTGCCGTCGTTATGTTTGTTATTGTTCTATATCTGATCGCCGTCTTTATGTTTGTTATTGTTCTATATCTGAGCGCCGTCGTTATGTTTGTTATTGTTCTATATCTGATCGCCGTCGTTATGTTTGTTATTGTTCCATATCTGATCGCCGTCGTTATGTTTGTTATTGTTCTATAACTGATCGCCGTCGTTATATTTGTTATTGTTCCATATCTGATCGCCGTCTTTATGTTTGTTATTTTTCTATATCTGATCGCCGTCGTTATGTTTGTTATTGTTCTATATCTGATCGCCGTCTTTATGTTTGTTATTGTTCCATATCTGATCGCCGTCGTTATGTTTGTTATTGTTCTATAACTGATCGCCGTCGTTATATTTGTTATTGTTCCATATCTGATCGCCGTCTTTATGTTTGTTATTGTTCTATATCTGATCGCCGTCGTTATGTTTGTTATTGTTCTATATCTGATCGCCGTCGTTATGTTTGTTATTGTTCCATATCTGATCGCCGTCGTTATGTTTGTTATTGTTCCATATCTGATCGCCGTCGTTATGTTTGTTATTGTTCTATATCTGATCGCCGTCGTTATGTTTGTTATTGTTCTATATCTGATCGCCGTCGTTATGTTTGTTATTGTTCTATATCTGATCGCCGTCGTTATGTTTGTTATTGTTCTATATCTGATCGCCGTCGTTATGTTGGTTATTGTTCTATATCTGATCGCCGTCGTTATGTTTGTTATTGTTCTATATCTGATCGCCGTCTTTATGTTTGTTATTGTTCCATATCTGATCGCCGTCGTTATGTTTGTTATTGTTCTATAACTGATCGCCGTCGTTATATTTGTTATTGTTCCATATCTGATCGCCGTCTTTATGTTTGTTATTGTTCTATATCTGATCGCCGTCGTTATGTTTGTTATTGTTCTATATCTGATCGCCGTCTTTATGTTTGTTATTGTTCCATATCTGATCGCCGTCGTTATGTTTGTTATTGTTCTATAACTGATCGCCGTCGTTATATTTGTTATTGTTCCATATCTGATCGCCGTCTTTATGTTTGTTATTGTTCTATATCTGATCGCCGTCGTTATGTTTGTTATTGTTCTATATCTGATCGCCGTCGTTATGTTTGTTATTGTTCCATATCTGATCGCCGTCGTTATGTTTGTTATTGTTCTATATCTGATCGCCGTCGTTATATTTGTTATTGTTCCATATCTGATCGCCGTCGTTATGTTTGTTATTGTTCTATATCTGATCGCCGTCGTTGTTTGTTATTGTTCTATATCTGATCGCCGTCGTTATATTTGTTATTGTTCTATATCTGAGCGCCGTCGTTATGTTTGTTATTGTTCTATATCTGATCGCCGTCGTTGTGTTTGTTATCGTTCCATATCTGATCGCCGTCGTTATGTTTGTTATTGTTCCATATCTGATCGCCGTCGTTATGTTTGTTATTGTTCTATATCTGATCGCCGTCGTTGTGTTTATTATTGTTCCATATCTGATCACCGTCGTTATGTTTGTTATTGTTCTATATCTGATCGCCGTCGTTGTGTTTGTTATTGTTCCATATCTGATCGCCGTCGTTATGTTTGTTATTGTTCCATATCTGATCGCCGTCGTTATGTTTGTTAATTGTTCTATATCTGATCGCCGTCGTTGTGTTTATTATTGTTCCATATCTGATCGCCGTCGTTATGTTTGTTATTGTTCTATATCTGATCGCCGTCGTTGTGTTTGTTATTGTTCTATATCTGATCGCCGTCGTTATGTTTGTTATTGTTCCATATCTGATCGCCGTCGTTATGTTTGTTATTGTTCCATATCTGATCGCCGTCGTTATGTTTGTTATTGTTCTATATCTGATCGCCGTCGTTATGTTTGTTATTGTTCTATATCTGATCGCCGTCGTTATATTTGTTATTGTTCTATATCTGATCGCCGTCGTTATGTTTGTTATTGTTCTATATCTGATCGCCATCGTTATGTTTGTTATTGTTCTATATCTGATCGCCGTCGTTATGTTTGTTATTGTTCTATATCTGATCGCCGTCGTTATGTTTGTTATTGTTCTATATCTGATCGCCATCGTTATGTTTGTTATTGTTCTATATCTGATCGCCGTCGTTATGTTTGTTATTGTTCCATATCTGATCGCCGTCGTTATATTTGTTATTGTTCCATATCTGATCGCCGTCGTTATGTTTGTTATTGTTCCATATCTGATTGCCGTCGTTATGTTTGTTATTGTTCTATATCTGATCGCCGTCTTTATGTTTGTTATTGTTCTATATCTGAGCGCCGTCGTTATGTTTGTTATTGTTCTATATCTGATCGCCGTCGTTATGTTTGTTATTGTTCCATATCTGATCGCCGTCGTTATGTTTGTTATTGTTCTATATCTGATCGCCGTCGTTGTGTTTGTTATTGTTCCATATCTGATCGCCGTCGTTATGTTTGTTATGGTTCTATATCTGATCGCCGTCTTTATGTTTGTTATTGTTCTATATCTGAGCGCCGTCGTTATGTTTGTTATTGTTCTATATCTGATCGCCGTCGTTATGTTTGTTATTGTTCCATATCTGATCGCCATCGTTATGTTTGTTATTGTTCTATATCTGATCGCCGTCGTTGTGTTTGTTATTGTTCCATATCTGATCGCCGTCGTTATGTTTGTTATTGTTCTATATCTGATCGCCGTCGTTATATTTGTTATTGTTCCATATCTGATCGCCGTCGTTATGTTTGTTATTGTTCCATATCTGATTGCCGTCGTTATGTTTGTTATTGTTCTATATCTGATCGCCGTATTTATGTTTGTTATTGTTCTATATCTGAGCGCCGTCGTTATGTTTGTTATTGTTCTATATCTGATCGTCGTCGTTATGTTAGTTATTGTTCCATATCTGATCGCCGTCGTTATGTTTGTTATTGTTCTATATCTGATCGCCGTCGTTGTGTTTGTTATTGTTCCATATCTGATCGCCGTCGTTATGTTTGTTATTGTTCCATATCTGATCGCCGTCGTTATGTTTGTTATTGTTCTATATCTGATCGCCGTCGTTGTGTTTATTATTGTTCCATATCTGATCGCCGTCGTTATGTTTGTTATTGTTCTATATCTGATCGCCGTCGTTGTGTTTGTTATTGTTCTATATCTGATCGCCGTCGTTATGTTTGTTATTGTTCCATATCTGATCGCCGTCGTTATGTTTGTTATTGTTCCATATCTGATCGCCGTCGTTATGTTTGTTATTGTTCCATATCTGATCGCCGTCGTTATGTTTGTTATTGTTCTATATTTGATCGCCGTCGTTATATTTGTTATTGTTCTATATCTGATCGCCGTCGTTATGTTTGTTATTGTTCTATATCTGATCGCCATCGTTATGTTTGTTATTGTTCTATATCTGATCGCCGTCGTTATGTTTGTTATTGTTCTATATCTGATCGCCGCCGTTATGTTTGTTATTGTTCTATATCTGATCGCCGTCGTTATGTTTGTTATTGTTCCATATCTGATCGCCGTCGTTATGTTTGTTATTGTTCCATATCTGATCGCCGTCGTTATGTTTGTTATTGTTCTATATCTGATCGCCGTCGTTATGTTTGTTATTGTTCTATATCTGATCGCCGTCGTTATATTTGTTATTGTTCTATATCTGATCGCCGTCGTTATGTTTGTTATTGTTCTATATCTGATCGCCATCGTTATGTTTGTTATTGTTCTATATCTGATCGCCGTCGTTATGTTTGTTATTGTTCTATATCTGATCGCCGTCGTTATATTTGTTATTGTTCCATATCTGATCGCCGTCGTTATGTTTGTTATTGTTCCATATCTGATTGCCGTCGTTATGTTTGTTATTGTTCTATATCTGATCGCCGTCGTTATGTTTGTTATTGTTCTATATCTGATCGCCGTCGTTATGTTTGTTATTGTTCCATATCTGATCGCCGTCGTTATGTTTGTTATTGTTCCATATCTGATCGCCGTCGTTATGTTTGTTATTGTTCTATATCTGATCGCCGTCGTTATGTTTGTTATTGTTCTATATCTGATCGCCGTCGTTATATTTGTTATTGTTCTATATCTGATCGCCGTCGTTATGTTTGTTATTGTTCTATATCTGATCGCCATCGTTATGTTTGTTATTGTTCTATATCTGATCGCCGTCGTTATGTTTGTTATTGTTCTATATCTGATCGCCGTCGTTATATTTGTTATTGTTCTATATCTGATCGCCGTCGTTATGTTTGTTATTGTTCTATATCTCATCGCCGTCGTTGTGTTTGTTATTGTTCTATATCTGATCGCCGTCGTTATGTTTGTTATTGTTCTATATCTGATCGCCGTCGTTATATTTGTTATTGTTCCATATCTGATCGCCGTCGTTATGTTTGTTATTGTTCCATATCTGATTGCCGTCGTTATGTTTGTTATTGTTCTATATCTGATCGCCGTCTTTATGTTTGTTATTGTTCTATATCTGAGCGCCGTCGTTATGTTTGTTATTGTTCTATATCTGATCGCCATCGTTATGTTTGTTATTGTTCTATATCTGATCGCCGTCGTTATGTTTGTTATTGTTCTATATCTGATCGCCGTCGTTATATTTGTTATTGTTCCATATCTGATCGCCGTCGTTATGTTTTTTATTGTTCCATATCTGATTGCCGTCGTTATGTTTGTTATTGTTCTATATCTGATCGCCGTCTTTATGTTTGTTATTGTTCTATATCTGAGCGCCGTCGTATGTTTGTTATTGTTCTATATCTGATCGCCGTCGTTGTGTTTGTTATTGTTCTATATCTGATCGCCGTCGTTATGTTTGTTATTGTTCTATATCTGATCGCCGTCGTTATGTTTGTTATTGTTCTATATCTCATCGCCGTCGTTGTGTTTGTTATTGTTCTATATCTGATCGCCGTCGTTATGTTTGTTATTGTTCTATATCTGATCGCCGTCGTTATGTTTGTTATTGTTCTATATCTCATCGCCGTCGTTGTGTTTGTTATTGTTCTATATCTGATCGCTGTCGTTGTGTTTGTTATTGTTCTATATCTGATCGCCGTCGTTATGTTTGTTATTGTTCTATATCTGATCGCCGTCGTTATGTTTGTTATTGTTCTATATCTCATCGCCGTCGTTGTGTTTGTTATTGTTCTATATCTGATCGCCGGTGGTACAGTGTAGAGAATTAAGACCAGGTAGTGAATGGAGTTCAGAACATTCTAAGATGTGATTGGCCGTTTATCCCCAGTAATTTCTAAATAGGGTCGTTTGTCCCCCACTGGAGTAAACCTGCCTGGTTAATTCCTGTGAGAAGCTGATATTGTAACATAATTATTGTTTGTATGCTAGTTGTGAGTAACGAAGATTTATTGTTAAAGCTCAGATTTGAAAGCACCCCTTCACGAGGCCCTATACATTTAAATAAATTATAGTACTGTAGTATTCGCACAGATACACTCTGGTGATAGTGGTATGTATGGAGGGAGTCTATGGAGTGTATGGGGTCAACCGGGCTTAATTAAGGATACATACATTATAATCCGTATATTCATAATAATTGCTTCTTTATTCACAGTGTAAACATTTCAATGCAAACTCTAACTTAGGATATGCTATCATCTTAATTCTTAAATGCATCTCGTTTGCATTCATTGTAGTTTTTTCGAATACTGTCCAGTTTTTAGTGCACTTTGCAAGATTTATGGTCAACACTTCGAAATAGTCAACACTTCGAAAAACCATGTCAACACTTCGAAATAATGATATGAAGAGCATCTTTTTATCGTAAATTGTTACCCCATGTCAACACTTCAAAAGACAATGTCAACACTTCGAAAGACAATGTCAACACTTCGAAAGACAATGTCAACACTTCGAAAAGGGGCACTAAATTCCTTTCGAAGTGTTGACATGGTCACTAAATTCCTTTCGAAGTGTTGACATGGGCTCTAAATTCCGTTCGAAGTGTTGACATGGGTACTAAATTCTTTTCGAAGTGTTGACATGGGCACTAAATTCCTTTCAAGTGTTGACATGGGCACTAAATTTCTTTCGAAGTGTTGACACGGGCACTAAATTCCTTTCGAAGTGTTGACATGAGCACTAAATTCCTTTCGAAGTGTTGACATGGGCACTAAATTCCTTTCGAAGTGTTGACATGGGCACTAAATTCCTTTCGAAGTGTTGACAAGGGCACTAAATTCCTTTCTAAGTGTTGACATGAGCACTAAATTCCTTTCGAAGTGTTGACATGGGCACTAAATTCCTTTCGAAGTGTCGACATGGGCACTAAATTCCTTTCAAAGTTTTGACATGGGCACTAAATCCCTTTCGAAGTGTTGACATGGGCACTAAATTCCTTTTGAAGTGTCAACATGGGCACCAAATTCCTTTCGAAGTTTTGACATGGGCACTAAATTCCTTTCGAAGTGTTGACATGGGCACTAAATTCCTTTCGAAGTGTTGACATGGGCAATAAATTTCTTTCGATGTGTTGACATGGGCACTAAATTCCTTTCGAAGTGTCGACATGGGCACTAAATTCCTTTCAAAGTTTTGACATGGGCACTAAATCCCTTTCGAAGTGTTGACATGGGCACTAAATCCCTTTCGAAGTGTTGACATGGGCACTAAATTCCTTTCGAAGTGTCGACATGGGCACTAAATTCCTTTCAAAGTTTTGACATGGGCACTAAATTCCTTTCGAAGTGTTGACATGGGCACTAAATTCCTTTCGATGTGTTGACATGGGCACTAAATTTCTTTCGATGTGTTGACATGGGCACTAAATTCCTTTCGAAGTGTCGACATGGGCACTAAATTCCTTTCGAAGTGCTGACATGGGCACTAAATTCCTTTCGAAGTGTCGACATGGGCACTAAATTCCTTTCGAAGTGTCGACATGGGCACTAAATTCCTGTCGAAGTGTTGACATGGGCACTAAATTCCTTTCGAAGTGTTGACATGGGCACTAAATTCCTTTCGAAGTGTTGACATTGGCACTAAATTCCCTTCGAAGTGTCAACATGGGCACCAAATTCCTTTCGAAGTTTTGACATGGGCACTAAATTCCTTTCGAAGTGTTGACATGGGCACTAAATTCCTTTCGAAGTGTTGACATGGGCACTAAATTTCTTTCGATGTGTTGACATGGGCACTAAATTCCTTTCGAAGTGTCGACATGGGCACTAAATTCCTTTCAAAGTTTTGACATGGGCACTAAATCCCTTTCGAAGTGTTGACATGGGCACTAAATCCCTTTCGAAGTGTTGACATGGGCACTAAATTCCTTTCGAAGTGTCGACATGGGCACTAAATTCCTTTCAAAGTTTTGACATGGGCACTAAATTCCTTTCGAAGTGTTGACATGGGCACTAAATTCCTTTCGATGTGTTGACATGGGCACTAAATTTCTTTCGATGTGTTGACATGGGCACTAAATTCCTTTCGAAGTGTCGACATGGGCACTAAATTCCTTTCGAAGTGCTGACATGGGCACTAAATTCCTTTCGAAGTGTCGACATGGGCACTAAATTCCTTTCGAAGTGTCGACATGGGCACTAAATTCCTGTCGAAGTGTTGACATGGGCACTAAATTCCTTTCGAAGTGTTGACATGGGCACTAAATTCCTTTCGAAGTGTTGACATGGGCACTAAATTCCCTTCGAAGTGTTGACATGGGCTCTAAATTCTGTTCCAAGTGTTGACATGGGCACTAAATTCCTTTCGAAGTGTCGACATGGGCACTAAATTCCTTTCGAAGTGTTGACATGGGCACTAAATTCCTTTCGAAGTGTTGACATGGGCACTAAATTCCTTTCGAAGTGTTAACATGGGCACTAAATTCCTTTCGAAGTGTTGACATGGGCTCTAAATTCTGTTCGAAGTGTTGACATGGGCACTAAATTCCTTTCGAAGTGTTGACATGGGCACTAAATTCCTTTCAAAGTTTTGACATGGGCACTAAATTCCTTTCAAGTGTTGACATGGGCACTAAATTCCTTTCGAAGTGTCGACATGGGCACCAAATTCCTTTCGAAGTATTGACATGGGCACTAAATTCCTTTTGAAGTGTCGATGTGCACTAAATTCCTTTCGAAGTGTCGATGTGCACTAAATTCCTTTCGAAGTGTTGACCATTTCGATGTGTTGACACGGAATCACTTTGCAACTAGATTATCTGCATATTATTTAGCTGTAGGCCTATACATTATTGTAGTTATTGATATAACAATAGGCATATACATTTATTCTTCCTTTGCTACGAAATTGGTACCAGTGCCATACATAAAAGAGCAACTGCGCAGCCATATATATATACCAGTGCAGTGAGTGACATATTGGGCTACTATACAATGGGGAGAGTTAGGCCCTTCTGTGTAACAGCTATATGCCTCTAGCTGCTGGTTCTTGACTATCTCTTCCAAATTGCGAACTCAGTTGGAGGCTCTCCAACGAAAATGCATTCGTTTCTGCCTGGGTATGGGGTCTCGTGATCACATCGGCCCGGTCCACTTCAAGGATATAAACTGGCTTCCATTAAGGGAAAGGTGCTATTCTAAAATACTGTCGTATATGTATAAAGTTTTACACTTGCAAGCTCCATCATACCTCTCGGAGCTAGTTTATTTTAATCAAGGTGCAATGAATCTTCGGGGGCCACATATACGTGCGGAAATCCCACAGAGACACACCGTCCACGGCCAGTCTACATTCTCATACTACGGGCCCTCGTTGTGGAATGATCTACCAGGGTCAATAACTCGAGCGCCATCTCTTGTCGTATTCCAACACAACCTGAAGAAACATTTTTTAGATAAACTTGCATCTACGGATATCTCTGTGTTCACAATAACATAGCGATTTTATTATGTTTCTATTACTTATAAACTTTATATTTTATCTACCTTTTATAACAGGGATCCCTATGGAAATGAGATATAATTATCTCTTAGGGCTATCCTTAGCGGCTACATTTTTTTTCTTTTTGTTAATTTCTATCGTGATTTGTATTTATTTTAATTTGTAATCCGCTAATGAACAAGTTCAAGTTCAAGTTCAAGTTCATGCTTACATAAGATTAGTATTCCCATTTTTATGATTATTCATATTTTATTGTAATATACGCACATTAGGATGGGAGCTAACAGCTAAAGGGGGCCTAGGCTATGTAGGTATTTATTGTTTGATAAATCCATAAATACAAATTTATCTAAAGAATGTCATTACATTTTTAGTTAAATGATATGATTTAGCCATGAAAAGGTCGTTAGTTAGTTTGTCTCAGGGTAGTGTGGTGGATGGATGATAGTTTAACAATAAAAGGCCTGTATATGATATATTGTCTGTGATATTCATTAAGGTTGTCTATCACATGACATGTGTCAATCCGTATCCATACAAGTTTATAATTATCGTTAATAATTAATATTTGGCATTCTTGATCGAACTAAGTGCTCCCATATGTTACAATTCTAATTCTAGCATGAATTTATTTTAAGGGAAATTGACACCCGCGAGTGATTTATTGCGTTAACTTACTAATAATGTAGCTAATAACTAGTTAGTTACTATAGTTACTAATAATGTAGCTAGCTGGTTTTCAATTGTCAATAAACTTATGAACCCGTTGCAATGAGCCGACCTGCGGGGTACCAATCGTTCGGTGCTTGTAAAATTAAGAACAAAAGCAATTAGCATTGATGCACTATGTAGGTTATATAGTGTTATTTCATAATTTCTACAGTACAATGATAATAATTACAATATTGCGTTTGAGTTTCAGAATCATTTACTTTCTGTGCTCAACTGCTCACTGCTTTACCGGTACGTTATTAATTGAATATAATAATTGGTATAAACCATCTTATTTGTGATGCTATTGTTTCTATTTTTGTAACCTGCATACAGGTTATGTATATAGGCATGATCTAGGCCTACAGTACAGTAGTATTGGTGGTATTCGTCACACTTGGTAAACTTTTATGTATGTTAATTTAATTTTAGTGCTTCAATTTGATGATAAATACTAAAACTCCTACGATGTCTGACATAGTATCTTCGAAACTATTGAATAAACGTTTGCGAACATTCACCCAAAGACAGAAGCATAAAGCTGTAACGAGGGAAGATTCAAAGAACGAAAAACTCACGAGTAAATCTTCTACTAACTGTGGATTTCAACCGCCAGATTTAGTTCGCCATTACAGTCTACAAAGACCTCGACTTACTTACAGCTGCCCGAAATCCTTCTCCTATAACAATATCACTCTAGCGAGGGTAATGATTGGTCTTGTCTCACCCCACCAAATATTTCAACATAGAAGTAACTTTAACGCTTGACGTCTTTTAATAAATTGTATATTAGAATTGCACAATAGATATATATGAAAAAGTTTAATGTGCCTATCAATTGGCCTGAATTCAACCAAAAGATCATCAAATCTCCTACTCAGCCATGCCCATGACTTTGTGAATGTTCTTGCTTTAAACAATTATTTATTTTTTAAACAATATTTGGAAATTGTTTGCTACTTCTAGTTACCGAGATATAACAATACACCAAGCTCTGGAATATATTGTCTTTATTCAGGTACAATAAAGATCACTTCCCCAAATTTTTCTACAAATTTTTCTGTTTGAAACAGAGTTAGTTTCACCTTCCCCCTCTTTACTGGGGCTCCTCTGCTCATTGGAGCAGGTTGCTTCTAGTGTTGGTCTTTTTGTAAATTCCTAGAAGACAACAATTATGACATTAAACCTTTATAGCCCTCAAGAAATGTCTGATCGTAAGGGCATAAGCTCTAGGGACGGCTTGCTTGAGCACGTGGATTTCTTCTGCGACTTGGGATCATGGATCCGAAACATGGCATGGCATGGCATGGCCATGGGCAGCGTTAAATAGTCTGTCCAGGATTTGGAAGTCCCATAGAATAAAACGGAACCTTATGGTCCGATTATTTACGGCAGTAGTAGTAGGCCTACAGTAGTAGTACCAGTACTCTTATATGGGAGTCCATGCTATGCTCTAACTGCTGAGGATACCAAATCTCTTGATGGCACTTTCACAAGCATGGCCGCTTTGCAGGACATTGCCTTTGCCGTGAGGACCAGCCAGTGCATAATCTTAAGCTCTGGCGGCCTCATGGAGTAAATAAACATGGTGGACAGCCTATGACATTCTTGAGACGCATCTTAAAGGACACTGGCCTTGAAGGATGCGGATGATCTAGCAAATGTCATGGGTGATAGGGAGTTGTGGCGGCGCAATTTTGTCGACCAGCCAGCACAGCATTCTTAATATATATGTAATATATATATAATGCAGCTGTAATGCAGCATGCCGATCGAAGTAGTAACAACTGTAATTCTGGCAACTGTAGTTAATGGATCTTCTTTCTTCTTTGCACAACAATTTATGCACTAATTAATAATACCATCGGTTGTGATGGTATTAGTTACTTTAATTAATGTGTTTCTTATTTGAACCGAAATTCAAGAATTCTACTTGGCCATCTGTCACTATTATATTGAACTAAATTGAAGCAATTTGTAAACAATTAATTGCCTTTCATTCCCATACCATATCCAATTTCTCACCGTATTCCTGCCTAGAAGGGTGAGATCAAGGGGAGGGGGTGGAGATTATATCGATTTCAGGTATACTCAGTTCTGCTGCACTGAGGACTGAGCTGCATATTACTTACAGTACACGTTCGTGGGGCCTTCGCGCAGCACGAGGCCCAGTTATGAGATACAAATTAAAATTGTGCGACTGTATCACAAAATCAGGTTATGAGAGATTAACCAACACAACCAATTAATCAAAGAAAGGGGGACAGTACGTGTTCACCCCTTTTTATCTGCACCCCCCCCCCCCTCCCCCCACCCACCAATACATAACCGCGACATCTACCACTCACGGGAGGGTAGCACGAACTTATTTCAAACGCACGTTCAATATGCAAAGCCAGGTGGTTTATAGGAATATAATCAATGCAGTACTCGTCTTCATTATAAGCCTCTTTGCGTTCGACCTGTTTTGTATTAAAATATATTTATTAAACGCAGGCTGACGCTCTTTATAATAACAATACCTAGGGATGCCAGCTTCCAGACTTTCAATCTTTACTGCCGCGCAAACCCCGCAGAGGAAGTTTTGGTTTGAGAGATCAAGCCCATCGGCAATTGGTGTTTCAATTTCGGTCCAGGAACTCTGAGAATGGGAGCATTCAATCTTAGCTGTGGTCCATTCCTGTGGTTTCGGCTTCTTTTTCTTCGTCCCAATGACAGATTCTTCTGAAGACGTTCCATTCGCTTTCAGTTTATCGTTGGCGTTTGTGTTTTGAAGTTGTATTCGAGTGGACAGTCGCGCCGGTTTCGAGGTAACCATACCGACCTGTGATAAGCGTTGGTTTTGTTGAGTGCCGGTATTCATCTTCTCTCACCTCTTCAATGTCAGATGTTGCAAATACTGATAACACGAATAACGGTATATATTTCAATACTTGTCAATAGTAATATATATAATTTAGATAACTATTTTATATCTGTACTGTTGAGCAAACTCTACATAAATTCCAACCTGTGTATCGCCGGTAGTGCTGTTGCTGTACAAGTGCCGAAGTACTAGTTGCCACCGGTCAGCCGGTACCGGTAGTAGTGTGGTACCTACGGTGCGCACTACAACGGCAGTACAGCAATACGGTGTACCGTGCCAATGACTGAATGATTAGCGGTAACTATCTAAACTATTATATTATTATTACCGGTGCCGGTACTGGGCTAATTAGGCCTAAACTATAATCACCGCAAGGGTTGCCGGGGCCATGTTTAATTAGATTACATGATATGGCATGTCTGCAGTGTATGGTACCGGCTGACCAGTATTGGAGTATTGACTGATTGCAGGATTCTCGATTCAGGGATTGAGTACAGCCTGACAGTACCGGTACACATGGTACATGCAGATTGGCAGACAGCCCCAATGTATTGCAAAATTTGTCAGAAACCCAGCTGATTTATCCTACAGTAATAATAATTTAACGCATTTTAAATTTGGATAAATAAATTTATTATAACTGCAATAACAGTTACACTGATGCTGCACGAAGGCCCCACGCAAATTCTACTTGGAAAATTTTCAAACTTTTGCCAAACAACATGTGTACTAAGTTTGGATAGATTTCATCAAGGATTGGCCGAGTTATTAACGTTTAAAATAAAATACTGAAAAAAAAAACGCGACAGAACGACAGAACGACAGGTTGATTAATGGTACCCCTACGCTAAGGCTCACTCACTTCGTGGCTCGCCCCACAGTATTATCACCGGAGTGCTCAATGTGTCGGTGTGGGAACCAGAAAGACCACGAACAAACTACCTGGACTGGGGCTCCATACTTGTGGGGTGAGCCACGAAGTGTGCGAAGACTTAGCCCCTTAGCGAACTGACACTGTTACTTGCTCAATAATGGCAAATATTTGTCATTGTCGTCGTCATCTGCGTTACCGCTTTGACATGCTAATAATAACTTTGACGGATTTAAAGCTTTCGAGTTGAAAAATTTGTAGGAATCAATAAGACCAAAAGTTGAGATTTTTTAGAGCCTTTCAGACACAATCAGTACAACAGTCTACCGCTAGATTGCTACATATCTAAACATTAAATGTCCTCCCATTTCTTTGCTTTAAATCTGTTCAAACTGAAATTTGGCAGATTTGTACAAGACCATTAGCTGTGTGGGGCATTCAATGGTGGCAAATCCGTCTGCAGTTCTCTTGTCTGCCGCTCGATGGCAAAATGTCTCAAAGTGAAATCCTTGACCCATTCCGTCATTTATGATCTGTTTAAGCTGAAAATTGTCAGATACAGTATTTGCTAGAACACATCTTGTGTCTTTGTGGCGGGTCGGTAATCGGTCAGCAGTTGTCCGGTATACCGCTAGAGGGCGAAATGAATGAAACTGATAATCTTCTCTCATCTTTGTAATTCGTTATCCGTATATTTGTTATATTTGTTACTGTTAACTTGGCAGAGATATACCTTAGACCTTATACCTTCTAGACCTTAGACCATAATCCTTCGGCAGCGCTCCTGTCTACTGCCAGTGGGCTGAAATTTTAACTATTAACTTACTTGTGTGTAAAGTAGCACTTTACAGCGTGATGATCCGAGTGGCTTTGTTACACGAACGTACGTTAGTGAGTGAGAGAAAATAAAGCCACGAGGATCAGAACACTGTAAAGTACTTTGCAACAAGTATTTGGTTTAATTCCAAACTTGTAACATTACGAAATGATTGTATATATATTATAAGTGAGAAAAACTGCACAAATTAAATTAGTTGCTGTATAAATAAATGTAAATGTAAAAGCTTTTGCGTCATTAACCGGTTATTTTCCCTTAAAGTACTCTGTAGTTGGTTTACCAGGCATAAAAAGGCCGTGTCCTTGCTGTACTGGTGTTTTAGAGGACATAAACGTCATTTCTTCTGTATTTGTACTTTAGAGGACATAATCCGCAATCTCGTGACGCGATAAGCTAGATACTCTTGAAAACAGTGTCGCTACCATGACGACGGCTAGCAGCTGATATTGCCACGTCGACATTTCTTTGTTTCTTTGTTCTCTCGTTGTTCGGTTGACCAATCAGAGCGTTTTTTGTCTCTGTGTTGGAGGTGTATACAGAACTCAGTAGTTCAGTGTTATGTTTTTGCCCAGAGCCTAAGAACACCGGCTTTTGGCACCTCCGTGTTTCAGTCTTTAGTCTTACATTAGTAGGCTTAATTATAGAACGTATATCTGTTACCAAACGACTTACGACCTACTTACTTATCATACATATCTATGCAATTCATATCTTACATTACTGCTTTTGCTGTTGGTTATTCGTTATATTTGTTGATGAATTATTATATCGGAATACTGATCAATAGTCAGACACCCCACCTTCTTGATATACTAAAGGTTAGAGAGACCGGTTACAGATAAATGATTGCGACCTATGTTGAGTGGTTTGAAGTGAATCTAATGCTATTTCATATGCCCAACATAAATTGTCTGTTGCTCTCTTTATACGTGACCAAATTTAGTGAAGGTCGGCAGATTAGTGTGCAGTATTGTGCAGCATTGTGTATGATTGTAACTGATAACAAAGCATCTCCTAAAGAATGCGCCATATACGTAAATCTATAGCCTTTTCGTTGTGTCTAGTTTAAGTCATAACTCTGTTTACATATTTAGAGCGCCACGTCCTAAAGGAACTGTTAATATTTCCCGAAAGTAAATAATATTTGTCAGAGATTATATATTACGATCAGTCAAATAATACAGTAGGCTTACACCATCAATCATTAAGCTCCGAACTCAGTCTCCCGGGTATATCCAACGGGTGAATGATTGCGCATAGACTGGCTTCGGCTAATGTAGTGTATCAAATACTCGTCATAGGCTAAAGACTATCTATCATCCAAAAGACATTCTAATTTTGGCAGGTTAAACTGTCAAAGGTCTTAAAAGCGCAAACAATAACAGATATTTGGTTCTGATTGCGGTGTAGGCAATAAATACAGTTTAATATTGTTTTGGTAAAAACAATAACAGATATTGCTTCTGGATTGCGGTGTAAGCAATCTAGTCGAAAGTACCGGTCGACCGGTAACCAGTAGGCCTGACTGCCTGATCATCCGGACCGGTACCTACAACAGTACAGGTACAGCAGTATTATTCGATTTGATTATTATATGCCGGTAGGTCTTAATAATTAATCGGGGACGCCTGGTTTTTATTGGGATTTTACTTAGGCCTATTTCTGTCAGTTTTATTTATTTGTAGGCCAGTATTGAGCAGAAGGCGTGTAAGCCTGCTCAGATTGTACAGATAATTTGTAGGCTTGACTGTTGGCTGACTGTTGATTAGGTCTGAACGGATTGCAGTGCATGTAAAGCATCTGTCCGATAAAGAACGGTTAGGAAGTAGGGGCAGCCAAAGCTGTAAGGTAAACCCCCATCTAAAGAATAAGTCGTACTACTGGGTTAGAACGCATACTACTTAACCATTTCGGAGTCTGCATGTCCTGTGGTTTATTTAGGCTTGATAGTAGTCTGCCATCGTTTGGTCTGTACTTTGTTTGTGTAGTCTGTACGGGTAGCGTATAATTTTATTTAGATAATTTGTAGGCTGGATAGTTGTCTGGCTGTTGTTGGGTTTGAGGAAATTTCGGTGTGTGCAAAGCATCTGTCCGATAAAGAACGGTTAGGAAGTAGGGGCAGCCATAGCTGTAAGGTAAACCCCCATCTAAAGAATAAGTCGTACTACTGGGTTAGAACGCATACTACTTAACCATTTCGGAGTCTGCATATACCGTAGTTTGTTTAGGCTTGATAGTAGTCTGTCAGTATTTGGTCTGCATTTTGTTTGAATGGTTTGTATGCGTAGCGTAATATTTATTATTCAGAGTTTATGCGATTATTCGCAACATTCATATCCCCAAGTTTATTCCTACAGTAATTGTGTTTGTTATACATACCATTATAGTTAAACTAACCCCGGTACTACATCAGGGTTGCTCGGCGTAGGTAAAGACTGGAGATTTTGTGCTTTGGTCACTCCGGCAGATACCGTGGTTCTTTTAGCTGTTCAAGTATTTTTAACTACTAATTATTTGTTATACAAGTACTTGTACCTAATTTAGGGTTTAGTGTACAGTGCTTTCCGAAAGCAATTAGTGTGTAGGCAGTGTATTTGTGTTGTAAAGTGGTTAATAGGCACGTTGGTTCTGGTAGACCGCGGTAATTAACTTCTAGGTAGGGACACTCCGTGATACATAACGTAGTACCTATAGCGATACGGTTATAGGTCGTCAGGCGGTGGTATTTTCCTATCTGGACAACACAGTATATTTACTACTACTTATTATTTTCAAATACCGTAGTAACCTGTCCGTTGTAATAACCAGATATTCTAACCCTTTGTTAGGCTGGTTAGTAGACTTCTTGTAAAATTACCCTAAAAATTTGTATTTGTGTATTTGTAATTAAGTTTTTGTGTTTATTTAGAGATTGTAATCTCAACCCGAATTGTACGTAATTTGTAGTATTAAGTAACTTAGTTAAATTAGAATTATTTGTTTTAGTGTCTAACAAGTAGCACTCCACTGAGAGCGCACAGCTTATGTGTAGTGACTCCCCCAGAAATAATAACATTTATTTCAACATTGACAAAACCCATTAAAAGGGTATATATATATTATAAATCAACTCAAACGATTTATAAATAGTAGGCCTGCCATACAACAATTAGGTCTCAATATCAGTTGGACTACTGCTTAAATAACGGTAATAAAGTAAGTTAAAGTAACCAAGTAACCATTAAAATTCAGAAATTCAATTATTTAAAATAATTGATATACCGGTATTTACAATAGGCTTATTATATTTATTTCTATAAATTTTAGGTTGAAATCATACCGGTATTCTGTAATTAATTCTAGTCTATAATTATACTTATATATACTATAAGTGTAAACTGCATACCGGTATCCACGATAGGCCTATTATATATTTATATATATTTGTGCTAAAATTATATACCGGTTTCTGTGAAAAACCTAGTCTGTAATAATACTTATATATACCATAAGTATACCGGTATTCTAATATTATATATCACGCTACACTGAGTAGCAGTATCGGTAATTAATTACTAGGCTAGCAGTTAACACTGAATTCCTAGACTTGCTTAGACTGTAATATAGCAGTAGACATTCAACTGTGTAAACAAACATGTCTGATACTAAGCAGAACCTGTCAGACAGTTTATTAGATGTAACTATCTGCGACTCAGATAAGGGTGTAGAACCGTCTAGTCCTAAGTTCAGTTCACCTCCCACTGTGAGGAAGGTCATCCCTCCAGTAGTAATAACAGAACCGAGGCTGGTCCAACATCGTAGGTCTATCATAGGCACTCGAGCTCAGGTCAAGCGGGACCAAGAAGCAGCGGAACAGCAACAACCCGCGAGCCAAGAACTTATTTCTCAGCGGCCCAACAGCTCCAGTAGTGAGGATACTGTAGAGCTGACACCCGAGCGCGGAGCAAGGATGACGGATGCGGTTTATTCGGATCCCCTTCTCATCCTTCCTGCAGCCGTACTCACCAGGTTATTGATCGCTGAGGAAGAACACCAGATCGATTGGGCGAGAAGTAAGCGATCAACTAAAGATAGTTATGAGGGATACACAAGGGAAGAACTGAAGTCTATGGTCGAGTCGCAATGGAACTTCCCCGGACCCGGACTCCCGTTTTATTTATCAGAAGCTGCCTGGGAAGACATACACCGGATGGGAGTAGTCAAGGAAACCATCGATCCAGCTGTGTGGAAGAGGTCCGCAGCCGGATATGCACAGGGATTCTTCAGCTCTATGGAGCGAGTAGAAAAACAACTGTTTCAACAACCTCAAGGACCTCAAGAGCAGGGACAACTGCTTTATCAAGTTAGAGAAAGAATTCTGCGAATCAGGCTAATATTATCAGCCTTTGAAGAGGCTTCTAAAAGAAGACAAGACACGTCGTTGCAAGTTGCCGTAAAGACTTGGTTTCAACGGGTGAGTCGCCAGGTTCAAGGAACAGTTCAGTGGAAAGCTCAGCTGGAGGAGCGCTCAACCCATGGAGAATCAACAGACGCTACTTTTTCCCAAGTGGAAAGTGAAGCGACGGCAGAGAAACCGCATAAGAGGGATGCCATTGACATCTATCTGTCAGACTATCAACGTTTTTTGGGAGATGAAGAGTTGAGGAGAAGGCTAGATGGACTTAGCCCTAATAGTGAAGGAGCACAGCGTGTGCTTGACGCCATCAACGTGGATAGGTTAGCGGCTAACCAAGCTAAATTCGATGAACAACTCCGCATCGCTAAGGTTCAAGAAGAACAAATAAAGAAAAAACGTATAGAAGACAGAAAGATAGCAGCAGTGGCAGAGGCAGAAAGAAAAGTGACCTTGGCAGAGGCAAAAGCGGCAGCGGCAGAAGCAAAAGCGGCAGCGGCAGAGGCAAAAGCGGCAGCGGTGGCGGAAGCAGAACGGAGAGCGGCTGAAGAGATCGCCCAACTAGAGTTGGAAAATCTTCAAGAGAAGCAAGACGACTTCAGTAAACAGTTAACAGCTAGTAATATGCAGATGATGAATCGATCTACTCCCAAAAGACAGGGTTATACATCATCTGAGGAAGGCGATACCACTGATCCTGAAGGAGGAGGAAAACGATCTCGCCTAAGCAGACGTAAAAGAACATCCCACCGTCAGAAATTGCCTGATTTGCCTCCAGCTGTTAGAAGGCAACTAAATAACACCAACTTAGGTAGTACAGAACCCACAGACCATATAATTACAATAGAGAGACTCCCTACTATAGCAGATGAGCCTGAAATAATTAGGCCTGTTCCCGAAGCCACCCTTTCGGTGGTAGAGACACCTGTACACCTGACACACCTGTTACCTGTGCCCAGAGGAACAGCCCTTGAAACCGTGTCGGTCCTGGACTCCGAGCGAAATATAAAGGATATATCGCCCGTAGTCCCTCGTCTGCCCGCTACTACGTTGGCGGATCCCGCTTCGGCGGTTGATTGGGTGGACGAGAGACGGCGGGGGATGGACATTCTCCTCGGAAAGATGGAGGAGAATCAAATGCGCTCCTCCCAACAGGTCCGAGAGTTAGAAGGAACTGTTCAACAGTTAAAGGGAACCGTAAAGGAAAGTAGGTTAGAGTTGCAAGAAGTGCAGCAAAATATCGCGCTAGAACGTGATAAATTAGTAAATTTACAAAGGGGTATACCACCACCCCCTGTAACAATGTGTCAACCTGTTAGGTCTGAAGTATCTCATGCGCAAGGTGTGGAGCCTACACGCATCTATACTGCTAGCGAAGTAGAAACTCCTATAGTGAACCCTATTAAGGGTAATTATAGACCTGTTGATAATGATATTCCCTATAGACCGGATCATAATCCGAGAAATTTATATACCGATAACTCGATATTAAATAACACGATGGCCCAAGAAAGTTTTACGCGTCAAATGGCTAGAACCGAAGCCCAGCAAGCAGTAAAGGTGGGAGAGATCGTCAAGTTCAATGGAGATGAGATGAAATGGTTACCTTTTAATGAATATTACAAAGATAACATACAGAACTCTGTGCTATCTAATGGAGAGAAACTTAGATTCCTCATCGAGTGCTTGGAAGGATCTCCCAAGTTAATGGCGTTAAAGTTTATTGGACATCCTGACGGATTAAGACAAGTTTGGGATACAATAAACATCAGGTATGGTAATAGGAATAACATAGCTGGGTATTTGTATGCAAAGTTGGTAGTGCCCCGAAAGTTTATTAGCAGCGGAATTATAGAGTTTTCCGATGAGATTCAGGAGATCTGCAGACAATTAGATTGGCTAGGTAAGTCTCATGAGTATCAGAATACTATGGTTATTAGAGCAGTGGCTTCTACTTTACCGAAGGGTGGAGTAGGTACACGCTGGGATAAGAAAGTGTTATATATGATGGAACAACAACGACGAGACCCTACCATGGCTGATCTCATGTCATTCCTAGATGGAGAAGTGAAATTACAGCTCCTGAAACTGTCCAGAGAGAAGACACCGGAAAACAAGGTAAGTGAAAAACCCGTCTCTAGGAGAAAGGTAACACCAGTGTGTTATACAGACGACGGCGAAAGCCAGACTTCTCAAGGAGAAGATAGCGGGAAAGACACTGATAGATCTTATTACGTAAATAAAATGCCTAAAGATCACGTAAGTAAATTCAAGTCTCGAACAAATGACAGGAGAGAACAGGTAAGAAAAACTCCTCCTACGTCTCCCAAGAGAATTCAGGTGAGAAAGCCCGAAGAAAAAGCAAGTGTACACAATGTTACTCAGAGTAAGGTAAGTAACATCAAACCGAAATGTGCGCTATGTGATGGGACCCATCGCTTAAATATGTGTGATGAATTTCTAAAGAAATCATTAACTGAGAGACGTGAAGTCATGTGGGACAAGCGGTTGTGCTATAATTGCCTCAGACAAGGACACCAACGGAGAACCTGTTACTCTGACACAAGATGTGCCAAGTGCGGTGCGAAACATCATATCTTGTTGCACACTGAATTCGAGCGAAATAGTCCGAGTCAGGTAAGTGATTCAGAATTACATGTCCAATTCAGTGATGTGAACGACACTGATCAATCTGAGATGGAAGGATTCTATACGGACGAGTTCTCCGACGAAAACGAATCCTGTTACATGATAAATACCACAGTGTATCGAGCACTCATTTATGAAAAAGATACAGACATTGACCTCGCTCTAACTACTTCTGATTGACAACCATCTTGGAAAGCGCCAACTTCCAATGTAGGGATTAGAGAATTTCCTGTGGTACAGGTAAGGGTCCACGGACCAAACAGGAGTTATGTAGTGAACGCCCTCCTTGACTCCGGTAGTACAGGAACATTCATCGACAAAGAGCTAGCCGAAGACATATTCGCTGGACAACCCAAGTTCCGAACTAAGCTAAACATGTCAGGAATTATGCAAGTTTGGAAATCCACAGTAACCGCGGATTATTATGTAGGTGCGTTGTCCACCCCCCAGGACGAACTAGGAGAACATAGTATAAGGTCAGTGAAAATGGTGGCTATAAAGAACTTCGCTACTACTCAAGCAGACCTTTATAATTGGGACGAGGATGAGAGCATCCAACATCTTAAGATACCTCGATTCCAGACTGATTATCCTGGAGTGCAAATACTTATCGGCCAAAACGCGCATGAGGCGCTTGAGACATTGGAGAAACGACCTGCTCAGCCGCAACCTCTACAAGTTTATGCGGGAAGAACTAGAGTAGGTTGGTACTTTACTGGCCCTTCCTGTAGAACTCTCATGGAAAGATTACCGAAAGATCAGGTATATCAAGTGCGAGAATGGGAAGTTGAGAACAGTGAGTTCGACGATCCAACTGAGGGAACTCCATACTCCTCAGACAACGACGATATACATCAACTCTTCGATGAGGAGAATGCCATCGATCTCCTTGAAGAAAGCGAGACTTGGCAAAATCAAGTGAACTTATGTCAACTCCTTCTCCCATCCGAGCGAGACGACTATAACGACGAGCTTAATGACGTCATTGAACGTTATAATGCCAAGACTCGGGATGAACACGCCGTGAGATTCTTTACTCAAGAGGTCGTAGAGCCCAACTCCTACGATAAGGCCCTATCGGTGGAGGAAGAAAGAGCCAAGCAGATCCAAGCGACAACTACTCGTTTTCTTAAAGATCAAGGTAGATATGAGATCGGTCTTCCTTTCCGAAAGCGAGAACCAAAGTTCATTAACAACAGACCTTTGGCAGAGAAAAGAATTGCTCAACTACATCGACGCCTTACGGCCAATTCTTCAGCTAAAGAAATGTATCAAACACAGTTGAAGAAGTTTATTAGCAAGGGATATGCGGAGCTAGTACCGGAAGAAACACCTATAACTGAGAGAACGTATTACTTAACTCACCATTACGTTCCCAAACCCGGTAAACCCCATGAAGTACGAGTGGTGTTTGACGGTTCCGCCCTTTATATGGGCCAATCTCTTAATTCTGAATTGTTACCCGGACCCAACTTACTCCAATCCTTGTTGGGAATATTATTAAGATTAAGACAATACTCCATTGCTTTCGCCTCAGATATAGAAGGCATGTTCTTACAAGTCAAAGCGCTGGATAGGGATCGAGATAGCCTACGATTTTTGTGGTGGCCTGAAGGAGACCTCAATAAGAAACCTGTGGAGTACTGGATGACCATCCAAGCTTTTGGGATAATCTCGAGCCCTTCAAACGCCTGTTCCGTGGTGCGCACCACTGCGGATGACAACCGAGACGCCTTCTCTAAAGAAGTGATCGACAATATCAAACGAGACATCTACATGGACGATAATCTAAAGTCCCTTCCATCAGTCGAAGAAGCCATTGACGTCACTAAAGGAACGGTAGAGTGCTTAAAAAGAGGTGGATTTCGATTAACTAAATTCACCAGCAACTCCCGTGAGTTTCTGGAGTCGATCCCGGTAGAAGATCAAGGAGCAAAAGACCTAGATCTAATAAAGGATGATCTCCCAGAAACTAAGACCCTTGGTTTGAAATGGGACACAGAAAGAGACATCCTGTTTTTCCAATTAAAACAGCGAGATAATCCAGTTCGGACTAAACGGATTTGTTTAAGTATCCTGAGCACTTATTTCGATCCATTGGGATTTATTAGCCCAGTTATATTGATTGCTCGGAGTTTAGTACAACAAATGTGGCTTGAAAACCACTCATGGGACGATCCACTTAAGGGAGAATTATTAAAGAAGTGGATGAAATGGGAAGATTCTCTACCAGCCATCGAAAACTTCATAATTTCCCGTTCATATTTTGGTCATGTTCTCCCTACGTATTCATATCAACTCCATGTGTTTGGAGACGCCAGCGATATGGGAATAGGTATAGTAGCCTACCTAAGGGTGGAAACTCCGGACGGAATTAAAGTCGCCTTGGTTACCTCTAAGGCATTAATAAACAACAAGTTGAAAGTTCCTCGAGCGGAGTTAAAAGCGGCTCTATACGCTACAGCCATCGGCCGGAATGTAACAGAACAGATCGACTATCCTCTGGAGAAAACTGTCTATTGGACCGACGCTTTACTCGTGTTGGAGTATATAACCAATGAAGTCTGTCAGTTCAGCGTCTTCGTTACCAACAGAGTAGCTATTATACTCAGTCGCACGACGATGGATCAATGGAGACATTGCCCCGGAACGATTAATCCAGCGGACATCGCTTCCCGGGGAGCAACCCCACAAGAACTGGTAGATACTCCAGACTGGTTAGGTGGACCCGACTTCCTCTACAAAGAAGAAGAAGAATGGCCTCCTCATCTTACTACAGCAGAAATTAGACAGGCCAAGGGAGCGGAGAAAGTCAAACCTAAAACTCAGGCGAGTAAATCGAAGTTATTCAAACCCACAGTAGATCTGTCTGTACTACATACTTCTGGAGACGAAGCTTTGGATCAGAAACCCACAGCCACAAATAAACTCGTTGTGGAAATCCGTGATAAGGATTGGAAATCTGGTATACCTGACATCTCGCAAGGACTCTCACCTCTTCTGCAGAGAGCGATACATCACTACAGTTCTTGGAATCGGCTTTGTAAGGCCGTTACATATTTAAAGAGATGTTTTCACCATCACTACTCTGGGATGAAAACAAAGGGTGATACCGCTCCAATCACATCAGTGCAGGTCCATGTTATTAAAGACATTCCCAAATATAAGGTACCCGACAAGTTTCTGAAGGAAAAGATCAGTTATCAGGAGCATGAAGAAACCAACAAACAGATGCTGAGACTCTTACAATGCTATGAAGATTCCGATAAGTATTTCCTGTTGTTGAGAAATCCACAGATGCGCTTAAGGGATCGTTTCTCTAGCACAATGATAGATGGGTTGATACGTGTTGGAGGAAGGTTAACGAATGCCCCATTATCCTTTGATACTAAGTTCCCCATACTCATTAGAAATCTTGAAATACAAGTCAAGATGATTGTAGATGTTCACAGCAAACTTTATCATGCTGGTAGAGAACGAGTTCTTAGCGAAATTCGAACTCGCTATTATTTTTATAAACCCCGTAGAGCTCTGAACCAAGTTCTTAGGAACTGTATACCCTGTAGGAAAGCATTCAGTAGGCCTTTAACACAGAGAGAGGCAGAATTACCTAGGGAACGAGTAAGCTTTTATGAACCACCCTTTACTAATACCGGTGTGGATTTATTTGGCCCTATTGAAGTATATCGTGCTAGGACTATAGTCAAGAGATGGTGTGTAATCTTTGTTTGTATGACTTGTAGAGCCATCCATCTCGATATGGTGAACGATTTATCTACCAACAGCTTTCTATTAAGCTTACGACGACAAATCGCTCGCTTTGGCACTAGTAACACGATGAGATCTGATAAGGGAACAAACTTCATTGGTGCCAGCAATGAAATCAAAGCTTACGTCAAAGATTGGAACCAAAGACAGGTGGACGACCAACTACGAGTAACAGCGTCTAGTTGGACCTTCAACGCCGCCGACGCCCCTTGGTGGGGAGGAAGTTGGGAGAGATTAATAAGAAGCGTGAAGACAGCATTTCATTTTATAGTGCCTTGCCGCGCTTATCTCACCGACGAACTTTTGCGGACGTTAATGGAAGAAATCGCCGCCTATCTCAACGAGAGACCGCTTATGCCAGTCTCATCGAGTCCCGATTCCCTGGAAGCGCTAACACCCGCGCACTTCCTACTGAAGAAACCTGTAGCCATGCTCCCACAATCGGAAATCACAGACGGAGACGAATACTGCCGACAAACTTGGCAACTCATGCAGTTGTTATCCCGTCGTTTCGCTGACCATTTCGAAAAACATTATCTGCCCACGCTACAACTTCGAACTAAGTGGTTTGCGCAGCAAGAAAACGTCAGCGCTGGAGACATGGTGCTTATTGTGGATGTGGATCTTCCACGTAAGCGGTGGCAGACAGGTCGTATAATCGAGACGCATATCTCGGATGACGGTTTGGTGCGATCGGTAGAACTCGTCGTCATGCGACGTAACTTCAAGAAACCGGGAATTGTCTTCGAGACGCAGCAGCTCAATCGCCCGGTGGGACGTTTATGTTTACTGGAAAGAGACAGAGAACTCTCCGGAAACTATGGGAGACAAGATACTCTTCCCACGACCACCTCCCTAATCCAACAAACATCTAGGGACTCCCCAACTTAACAACGGCTGGAGTGGGCGTGTGACCATATTATTTTATATTTGTATTTGTTTTATTTTTATATTTATGTATGTATTATTATGTAATTTTATTTTAATCGTTTTATTTAATTTTATTTAGTAGTATGTATTTTAGAGATTATTTAGTAGATTAGTGCAATATATATTCGCGTTTATTATTTAATTACGTATATTATATATTTAGTGCGACGGCGAGAAATAATTCTTTTTCTCTTTCCTTACTGCCCGTATTACATTATCAATACGTGATTACAGTAAGATGAAATATCCGTACTTATTAAAGTACAATAAAGCCACTACTATATTCAAGTATTATTGGTAGGCAGAGTATTAGGAATGCAAAGTTCAGATCCTCGTGTCTCGGCTAAACCAAGCTCTGGGTAGACCTTGGAAACGACTTGCCTCTTCACACTGACATTGCTTCGTGCGATATTGCTCTCATACCGTATATTAAATAATACATATAGTAGCGTGATGTCCCTTTAACAGTAGCGTATAACGCAAAATAAATCTGTTAAACCCTTTGACCATCTGTAATTCTAGTCGATTAAGATATCGCGGCACCCACCGATATACTTGAAAGACAAATTTCTAGAATCAGTGGTTAACGTCCCCAGACAAGTTCTGGAATAAACTGGTGCCCATCCTAAATATTAATTATTAATATTTACAAAAATCTGTCAAATATCAGATCCTTTAAAATTCTAGTCGATTAAGATATCGTAGCACTTACCGATACTCTTAAAAGGACAATTTTCCTAGAATCAAGGATCCCATGTCCCCAGACACTGCTCTGGAATCAAATTGTGTCTATTTTAACATCAAATAATAAAATTCACGGGAATAAATTTAAATTCATACTTTCAATGAATTTAATAAATTGTCATTTTGTACAATTTATAACATTCCCAAAATTCCATTAATTAATAGATCATGGGAGCGGAGATTCACTCTATTAAGTGTATTTGTGTGCGAGAATCTCCAATGTATAGTCAATAGCCGATAAAATTCATAGAATCATGTATAAAGGGGATATTGACCATTAAAGAATTACTATTAAATAGCATCCCAGATCTGTATGCATGAGAATTACCCTAATTCTACCGCTAGCTTTCCATAATGTCACCATGGCAACAACCACGCTAGAATTAGAAGTGAGTTAAAAGAACAATAGAAAGCATGCCCCATTGAATAGCATAGGGAATAAATAGCGCACTGCTAGTATCCAAGGATACATAATAAATACAGTGACATTCTGGAAGGTACTGACTAACGGACAAATGGCCCGAATGTGTGCAGTTTGTTGCAGTTGTGTTGAATTTGTGCGTTTGTAGGTGAATGTTACTACTAAGGTGTGTTTACAGTAGCGAGTCGCAATTGTGAAAGTAACCCTAACTCTCCAAGAAGAACCTGCAGTACATCTAAGCCTTTGGGACGGACAGTGAAGTGACTTGTGCCGGTTATCGTTGTCGTTGTGTAGCTACATCGTTGGCGAAAGCACAGCGACGACGGTACATCGGCGCTGAGGATCTTACACTGTCCGGGGGCAAAAGAGGGGTAGGCAGCGACGCCCGCTAGCCTAATATATATAAACTCATTATAATATTGATAAACTCATAGCAGATATGACTGAGTTGATAGAAGATGATCTTGGCATCAGGGAGCGATATACTCTACCTTTACAAGCGTTTGTCGATAGCTTGATACGCGGCGACGCTGGTCCAACTACTACGGAGGATGATGGTCGTTATATCGAACCGCCAATGTCCCCGGAGCAACTTACGCGTGAATTGGACTATAGAAAGTTCACCGCTCGCTATACGCATCGTAATGGTACGTATATGGACTTCTTAACTACCGGCCACCCTATCGATTTACACGATACGGACGATGTGGATACCGAAAGGGAAATGGTTTTATTTAAATATCATACCCAACGGAATCGGAACGATAAGCCAAGAATAGAACACGAGAACTCTATTCGAAACCGACTCGAAAGAGAAGACGTTGAAGAACCGGATAAACGCAACGACTTCAACGATTATCTGGAATTCTTGAGAGAAACATACCTCCGTATAATCTTGATGGATTCATCAAAACTCGTTTAGTGCACTGGAATCTTGATGTGTTATTCGAGGAGGAAAGAATACAACGATATGGAGATGTGGAAACATATACCACACAATATTTAAAGTATAAAGACCTGCCTAATGCTAGCGAATGTGCTACCTTGTGGCATCCTATGGGAATGACACTCGAAAACGCCACTAAAGAGTGGAACAAAACTCTTAACGTTATCGAGATGTATGGAGTTGTCACTTACGATAACGAAGGTAGCGTTCCGGTTGGATAACTTGGAACTACGCGGATGATACACATACGAGGACTCGCTGGTTCTACCCACGTATTTACTCGAGCGTGTTCCGACGTTATTGATTATTCTTTTGAAACTCTTACTGAGACACAAAAGAAACTCCGACATGGACAATTTGAGCTCGCGCAGCGTTACGTCACCGACACCGAGCGCAAACCGGCCATGGGTATCGATGGATCGATGTTACCCCAACCCGTGCTCGAGATGTTGTTTAACGAAGGAATCCTTAAAATCGGCTCAGCTGTTTATGGAGACCTACAGAACGACTTTCGGAATATGGAGAACATTCCATACCCCTTCGTTGATACTCAGCTGATTGCTCCTTGGGCAGAAGGCCGAGGTTTCTTCCGCACTATGTATGCCAATACTAAAGTACAACGAACCTCCATCGGACATCTTGCCTTTCAAGAATACGGATGGAATTTCAAGGTTGGAAATCCTATAAATTACCAACAAGTATACGGAGATCATTATTCTCGTTTATACTTTGATGGACCGTTGACCGCACCTGGCGCCGTGTATAGCTTTATGAGTGTTCCACTTCGTCCCTCCTTAGCTATATACACGATCTTTGAAAACGCAGCACTTGCCGGTTGGCTAGCCGATGTGTGCAGTCGTACCATACGCGCCCATCCCTTAATACTTGGAACCAAACTCGCCAAGTTAGATGAACACAATAAATTCATCCGCTTTGAATGTTTCAGGCGCTTTCTGACTCCGTTCCGTAACGTTGATAGTCAGTTCAAGGACCGCGCTCTGACCAAACTCAGCCTGAGAGACTCAGCGGCGGAGAAGCTAAACAGCGCGGGATTTGCCCTTTTTCAGGACGTTTGTATACAGAACTTGCACTCATCTGTTATACAAAGACCCCGAATACCCACAGGTTATTCTGTCGTCGAAGTTCAGACAGTGGGTCCGCTTGCGGAGACAGCCGCACCTACCTCAGCTATGCAATTGGAAGACGAACCAATATGCTTAGAAGCTGAAGCGATTCAGCCTACAGCGCCCCGGAGCAGCGATAACGACTACGTCTTAGAGTGGTATCAAGGTCCACAATGTCTCACCGCATACGATTATCGACACGCTAACTATGTTTCTCGAAAACGTTGTCGATTATGCGCATCGAGAGACCATTTCAATCCTATGGACTCAGACGTTCCCTGTTCCTATTTCCACGAACAACCAATGATGGAGATATATTGTGCGTATTGCAGACTTAATAACTCTCATATTTTTGCAGTCTGCCCCCAATTTATGACTCAATGCCACCACTGTCAACTTAAAGGACATGCCAGTTATAATTGCCCCTTTAATCACGATTTAGAGAGCGTAGATGAAATGATTACCCTGCGCTACATCCGAGCTTGGGAAGCTAACGCGGATTTACACTGTGAGTCCCGTCATCGATACTACCCTGGACGCTCTTACGAGGGAGTTTACGCGTTCCATCCTTATTTATTAGCGTCTGTGGAACAAAAAACACGCATACCGAGTTACGAGCTAATGAAGCGTGTTGGTGAGTGTATTTCCACTAAATTTGTTAGAAGATACCTTAGGAACGTCAATCCTAACGATATTACTTCATACCATTTGATCAATTATATCCGTCAAGACCCTGAGTATGGCGATTTATTTATCAACTCGCACCCGGAGTTACAGGAAGTATCTCGACGGCCCTACGAATATCGAGCCCGAGAACGCGAGCTGGAAAGAACTATTAAACCAAGGAAGTTTCTCACCACTCACGGTCCGCCTACCGCCATTGCCCAGACAACCCGTCAAGGACCCGTAGGAGCTGCTGTCCTGAGGCGCGCCCTAAAGGCTGTTAGACCTCACTCCACGGAAGTTGATATCGATCAACCAGGTACCTCGACCGGCGGATACACCGATCGCAATCCGAAACCTTCTGATGCAATTGTATTGCACCCTTCACCCAGGAGTTACAGCCCTCCTAGTAAAGTGGTTCGCCCCAAAGAGAAAAGGACTCTTGCTAGCCTCAAAAAACTGCGTAAACGCCGTCCGCGTAAGAAAGACTAACTGTTTAGAGTATTTTTATATTTTAGAAACTGTGATTTGTTATATTTTATAGACTTAAATCCCATTTTCTGGGAGCGGTGTAAAAGCTTTTGCGTAATTAGCCGGTTATTTTCCCCGTAAAGTACTCTGTAGTTGGTTTACTGGGCATAAAAAGGCCGTGTCCTTACTGTACTGGTGTTTTAGAGGACATAAAAGCCATTTCTTCTGTATTTGTACTTTAGAGGACATAATCCGCAATTTCGGGACGCAATAAGCTCGATACTCTTGAAAACAGTGTCGCTACCATGACGACGGCTAACAGCTGATATTGCCACGTCGACATTTCTTTGTTTCTTTGTTCTCTCGTTGTTCGGTCGACCAATCAGAGCGTTTTTTGTCTCTGTGTTGGAGGTGGATACAGAAACTCAGGAATTCAGTGTTATGTTTTTGCCCAGAGCCTAAGAACACCGGCTTTTGGCACCTCCGTGTTTCAGTCTTTAGTCTTACAATTAGTAGGCTTAATTATAGAACGTATATCTGTTATCTACCTACTTACTTACTCACTCACTATCCATAAACTATTAATCTTACAAATCTTACTAATATTACTGCTTTTACTGTCGGTTATTCGTTATATTTGTTGATGAAATATTATATCGGAATACTGATCAATAGTCAGACACCCCACCTTCTTGATATACTAAAGGTTAGAGAGACCGGTTACAGATAAACGATTGCGACCTATGTTAAGTGGTTTGGAGTGAATCTAATGCTATTTCATAGGCCCGACATAAATTGTCTGTTGCTCTCTTTATACGTGACTAAATTTAGTGAAGGTCGGCAGGTTAGTGTGCAGTATTGTGCAGCATTGTGTATGAGTGTAACTGATAACAAAGCATCTCCTAAAGAATGCGCCATATACGTGAATCTATAGCCTTTTCGTTGTGTCTAGTTTAAGTCATAACTCTGTTTACATATTTAGAGCGCCACGTCCTAAAGGAACTGTTAATATTTCCCGAAAGTGAATAATATTTGTCAGAGATTATATATTACGATCAGTCGAATAATACAGTAGGCTTACACCATCAATCATTAAGCTTCCGAATTCAGTCTCCCGGGTATATCCAGCGGGTGAATGATTGCGCATAGACTGGCTTCGGCTAATGTAGTGTATCAAATACTCGTCATAGGCTAAAGACTATCTATCATCCAAAAGACATTCTAATTTTGGCAGGTTAAACTGTCAAAGGTCTTCAAAAGCGCAAACACCTTGTAAAGTAGCGCTGCGTATTGATATTATATTAATTGATATTATTATATTGATATTAATTGATATTATATTACCTTGATATTGAGTTGTCAGGTAGTATCGAATCTCCCCAACTATTCGCATTCGGAAAATTTTCTGGAGTAGATATCCTCAATTGGGCATCAGTGTAGGAATCACCATCATAGATTAACCACCTTAAAGTTAGGCAATATAATTTTATAAAAAAAGTTAAACAATATAATCTTATTAGTTATCCTTAAACAATATAATTTTATAAAAAAAGTTAAACAATATAATCTTATTAGTTATCATTAAGCAATATAATTTTATTATGACTGTTATTATCCTATTACAATTCAGGTTCTAAAATTACCTACTATATTATAAGTACAGTATGAGTGTTGCTTGATAAACCATCTCCTAGAATCTGCAACTACGATATTGTGTGAAATTTGGAACAGGTGCCTCTGTCGATATTGCACTATTAGCTCTGTTGTTATTTTTAAATCTTACAGTGGTTTGAGACAACTTGATTAAAAACATAACTATAAAAAATAAAATAATATACAAATAATAATGTGAGTAGTAGAACATGTAGCCAGTTTCAGCATTTTAATAATACCAGTACCTGAGGCCGGTTGCATTGGATTACACTATAGTACTACAATCTTAGGGACTCTTAAACTTTACCGTGCCATTATAGCCATATTAACAGAACAAAAAATATTTGTTCTAGAACAAAATTTTTATATTAAATGTATAGATAATATGTTCTAGAACAATAAAAAAAATCAACAAAAAATAGCTAGTATATAAAATTCATACAAAGATAACATAGAATAAAAAATTAACAAATTAGCTAGTGCTTTGTATTTTTTGTTCTAGAACAAAAAATATTTTTTCTAGAACAACATTTTTATATGAAATGGATTGAAAATGTTCTAGAACATTTAAAAAACAAGAAACAAAAACTAGCTAGCTTGCCATTTTGCAATTTTTTGATAAATTAAAATGATAGTTTTTAATCTATCATATCATAATTAGGGAAACTAGAAGGAAGTGAAGGAAGTGTACCCGGTTTAGTAACAAACAATAAAAACATCAGCTACACAAAACGTAACAAAATGTAATTGTACGTAAAGTAAATTACGGTATCACTTGCGTAAAAATATATTATATAATTATAACAATTATATTTTTTTGAATTATATTGAATATATAGGTGGCACGGCAAACTGTAAGAGTGCCCCATCTTATATATCTATGTTGCACAAATCATAGCTTACTTGTGAACATCATAAATAGCTGGACGGACTATCTAAACATTACTCCAGCATCATCGATGCCATCTGATCCTAAAAAAGGCCATACAACAACAGGTAGTCATGTTGTCGTTGCAGCTTTTTCTGCACAAAGGCCCTACTCGTGTACTTACTGCCCACAAATGACTTTCATTGAGGATATATCATTTTGTTGATCGTTGTTAAGTAACTGACTTGCTACGATACTCCCACTTGTCTTGTAAATCTCTCCGCCGTAGTTCTCTTCAGTGTAGAATTCAATTAGTGGAGCAGAACATGATCCAGGTGGCCCAGGGACCTAATTACAAAAGCAAAATTTTTGCAAAATTATATTATTCAAATTAAAATTATCACAAAAGTTTGTAATTTTATGTAATGCATGTGCGGAAAACTACTGATATATCTTTGACAGTCCTACAGTATACAATAAACTTTGCTATGCACTGAATTTTTCTGGTGTTGTTGTTAATTTATAATTTAAGGGGAACGTTACAATTTTGAGACAATATATTTAATTGTATTTTTCTTAAAATCTATTATCATTGGTAGTTTGAAATTTTGACATTCTCTCAGGCATATTTATAGTTTATTTAAAAAAAAAATTGGATATATAAAACCAAAGAATCGGTGACTTCCAAATCCTGGAAAGCTTATTCAAGGCTGTCCATGCGTTTCCCTTACGTATTCGAAGGTCCTCACCTGACTTCCGGATCCATGATCCCAGGTAACAGAAGTCGTCCACATGCTCAAGCATAAGGAGAGAGAGAATGACTCTAATGGTTCTCGAATGACTCGGGCCTTTCTGGCCATAAGGTTAGTCCATGATATTAAATATAAATAATTGCCAATCAACATAATTTTTCTAGGTCCATGTAGCGAGACCGCTAGTATTCACTCCCTTGTTGTTAATTTTCAGTTGGGTTTTATTTTTATATCTTCATAGGGCGCAGTGGCGACATTGGTAGAGCGTGGGACTTGGAATCTATCTCTATGTATCTCTTGGTACCGAGTTCGATCCGACTTCCAGTGAATTTTTTTTGCTAGTAAGATTGGTAGTAAGCCATTCAAAGGAGACAGTTCATGCGTTAGTAGACGCAGACCCTTGCGCGATTACGCGCTTATTATGTATAAATTCAGTTCCTTTTCCCCTCTCTATTTGGCCATTAGCGAGGCCGTATGTTAACATGATACATTTGTGAGCAATGTTTCACTTTATTGTATGCCTAACAAATAAAGTTCAATCAATAATAACATTAGCCGAGGTAACAAAAACTTTCCTTATTAACATGATATTCTTACCACTAACTAGAAAGGCATTTCCTATAGGAAATGCAACCACGAAGCTAAGGAAAATTAAACAAATGGCCACACTTTGGTTCGTTGCTTAAAAGCCTAGTTTAGTAGCAATTGCCAATAATTAACTTATATTCCCATGGAAACTAGAGTTCTCTGGAACTGTTGGTTTAACCGTTCAAAAAAAGAGTCAGTCCAGATTGTGGTTCAGATAACACATACCGAGTTTCAGAAATTATTCTAGTTTGCGTCCAAATTACTGATTTTCTATCAAAATGCATCTGTGCGTAGTGGTTGTCATGGAAACTGAAAAATATAACAATGTAATTTGGATGCAGAATAAGCCATATAGTGGGACTAGGTGTTGGTCCCAAGTCATCAAGTAACTATATATTTCTGGAATGATTTGAGTTTCACTAAAAGTTCCAACTAGTGGTCCAGATAACACAATACCCAGTTTCATAAAATTTTATCGCAAATGTCCAAATGAGTAATTTTTGTATGAAAACATCTGTTTTCAGCGGTTGTCATGGTAACTGTAAAATATAACAATGAAATTCGAATGCAGAAAAAGTTATATAGTGGGGGTAAGGGTTGGTCCCAAGTCATAACGCCTTGTCCTTAGGCTTCAAATTAACATTTCATAAATTTTAACATTTTAACCGGTTGCCATGGTAACTGGATTTTCTATTTAACCTCAATCGGCTCTGCTATGGACCTTATAGTTGTGTTGAGAAACCCCAAGTTTATATATATTATAGTTTTCCTACAAATAGAGTTATAAATATTGACTTGAAATACATGACCTGACGTTACCTGACGCTAAGTGTAGACACCCGAGCACCTGTAAAATAAAAGCTCGCGATTGGTTGGAAGGAGTAGAGAGGAAGTTCGTTGGGTGACTAATAACGCCTCTAGCGGAATATGCGGGAACTTGAGAAGTTACCATGGTTACGGTTGAAATGCTGACATCTGATTGGTTGAAATAATAACGACCACTGGTAACGGTTGAAATGGTGGCTTGTGATTGGATGCAGTACTAGAAATGGATGCTAATGCTGGGCTATGGGTGACTCCTTTTTTCTTTGATTATCCCTGCATGTCATAGTCATACTGGTGTGCAGATACTGGTATAGGCCTATCCAATCCACTTCTTGCCTACCGACCGGTATGTACGCCGTGACCACGGGTTTAATCCCGTCGTCAGCGCTACCCTATCGCCTACACTATCTCTCCCAACATGGCCTATAGTATGTGAAGTAAGGCCAACAGTATGTCCTGCAGTCTGCCTGTGTCCTTCTGGACTGAAGCTAATCTTCTCGAGTATTCCAAGAAGTTCTCCCTGCGACTACCATATTCTCGATTGGCAGCTATGTTCTGACGGGAAGTTTCTCTCTGGTCCCCTCTCCTGTCTTCATCCTCATACCGGTACACTCTGTGCCCCTCTCCCGGTGTGTGGTATAATGATGCGATCAGCTGGTGATTCAGCCTTAGCCATGGTGGTTGGTTGGCTTTTCTGCCCAGTAAGCAAGTTGATTGATTTCCATGCCTGGGATGATTGCCTGCTGTCATCAGCAGCATTGATGTTATCAACCTGTTGGTTTATTAGCTCCTGTAGATTAACAGAGTACTGCCTGCCGTGACGTCTTCGCCTCGTCTGATTCCAGTGTAGTGTTCTCCCTCATGAGATCTCGCTTCCACCTCCCAGATAAACTCCACTGTTCTTCTTCCGTCTTCTGAATGGGCTCGACGAATGGGCTCACGGCGCCAATGTCTCTCCCTCTGCCTGGTTGGACGGCCCTGGGGATATTTGCAGTTCCCCTACTATCCTCTGACGTCGGGTGCCACGGCTCACTTAGTTCACCACACGCATTGCCCGCCGACGCTCGTGGGACATTCTCTGCCCCCCCCCCCCCCTCTCGCCCGCCATCGGGTGCCACGGTTCACTCAACTCACCACGCACATTACCCGTCGACGATTGTGGGACATTCTCTGCCCCCCACCCCCCCCCCCCCCCACCCTCTCGTCCGCCGTCGGGTGCCACGGTCTCCTCAACTCACTGCGCACATTACCCGTCGACGCTTGTGGGACATTCTCTGCCACACCACTCGTTAATTGTTTGTGGTGGGGTGCCCGTAGCCCCCCCCCCCCCCCATCCGTCACCTCTTACTTCGCCCCCACGCTCTCCTCTAGTCGATGCATTATCTCTACCCTCGCTGGGTTTATTCACTCCTCCCAGCACAACTGCATGGCCTTGTAGGCTCTCATTGGGCATATCGCTTGTTCCCCCTACGTTCGTATTAATTGCACCGTTAATAGTTTTGCCCTGGTTTGTTACATCATTAATCATATTATTTTGATGATCTCCTCCAGCGTTATTTATTGTATTATTATTTGAATTATTACTATTTAAATTATTTGAATTATTAATATTTAAATTATTTGAATTATTACTATTTAAATTATTTGAATTATTCTGCCCTACATTATTTATATTATTATTTAAATTATTTTATACATCAACATTAGGATTATTACTACCGGGTAAAATATTATTTCCTGCAAGAAAGGTTTGATTAGTATTAGTGTTATCTATTACGGTACTATTAATATTAACTTCAATGAACGTATTATTATTATTACCCCCCGCCCGCCCATACTGTCGCACCAGTCTTGGGTCTGTCGTCCCGTACCTGTAAGTGGGGTATTAACAAAGGTTTCCAACACCTCTGGTTCCTCATAAATACTACCCAAACCAGCCTCAGTCTCCGATAAACCCATTTTTGCCAGTTCTAACCGGCGCTTTTGCTTCGCTTGGTACTGCATTAACCCCCTCTGCCGGGTATGTATATCATCCCGCAAGCATTTGCCCGCCCTCTCTCTCTATCCTCCGCCATACTCTGGTCGGCCAATTCTGCCTCCCTCGCCTCCCGCTCTCTACGCTCGTTCACCTCTCTCACCTCCCGCTCTTTGTGCTCATTTATCTCTCTCTCCTCCCACTCCCTATAGTTCCTCGCCACCCTCTCGGCCCTCTCTTTACACTCTCTCGCTAATTCTCTCTCCCTCTCTAGCAACGCGGTTCCCTCGTCCAACTGCCTTTCTAGTTCCTTTTGATCCAGCGCAACAGTGTCTAGTTGACACGCCAGATCTATCTCTAACACCCGTCTTGCTTTCACGGAGGATGTAGCGTACTTTTCGGTTGCGACGGACTCTCGTCGCCTGTCTGTCCTACTAATTTTCCCCCATTTGCTGGAGTTCCTACTAAACGACGACACCGAATCCTCGGGATTAACCTCGGATTTGCCGTCATGGGGGTCCACCCATCCCACTAACTTAATCCCCCTCGCATCCACTAAGTAAGGCCCTACGTACACCACGTCTGCCTCCACCACCTTGGAGGATCGCCACAATTCAAACAGTTCTGTGGTGACCCCCCTTGCCCTCTCACTCGCCAATTCCCCCTGTCCAAATTGGACTAAGTAGCGGAAATGTCTGTTGCACTCACCTAGCCTCTGATATAGTTTGGGCTGGTCTACCTTGATCCCTTCCTTAGCGTCCTTTAGCATCCTCTTCATGGTGTTGTAAGCCCGTCGCAGGCGATCACTCGTCCCGACGTCCTCCTCGTTGACTCCACCTTCCCTCTTCGTCCGGAGCTGTACCGTCGGCCCCACTGTCGCCATTCCGGTGGGCCGTTCGTCGCCCTCGGCCTGTGGTTGGCCGGCGACTTCAGTACTTCGACCGCCGTCGGCATCTCGCGTCGACTCGTCACTTCTCCCTCCTCATTGTCGGCTGCCCTCCGCTTGGGTATCCGGATCGTCCCTCATTGGCGAGTCCGGGGTGGCAGGCCGGTATCGCCCCATTGCGGCCTCCTGGATCGTCTGGTCCGTATCGCTCGGGATCCGCAGCGGCATTCTTTCTCCTTCCGAGATCTGGGGCGTATCTCGCTGTTGTTCGCTCATCTTCTCGCTCATCTTGTCCACAGGTTGTGGTCACAGTTTGTTGTATGTCTTGACTCCCTGGATATTTTTGACTGTGACGGGACTGGTGGAGTTGACAGTCTCAGTCCCGACTGGTGAAGGTTGTATGCGTCGTCGCGTTCGTAAGCTGTTGGGTATGTTAGGCCGAAGGCCGTTGAAAATAAGAGTTAAATTCTCAGTGTTGTTAATCACGCAGTTAATAACAGCACAGTCTGAATATGATGATATGCAGTGCACAATAACAGTAACAACGATACAGTAATGATCTAATAACGACGACGGTCAAAACTAATCTTATTCTATTCTCTATTCTCTATTCTACACTATTCAAAATATTATTATGGTCTCACAACCATAACGGAATTAACTAACTCAACTGAACTAATAATGAGTGATCACAAGAGTTATACCATTGACACATATTGGTTTTAGCCCTACACCACTGGGCGGCCTCTAATACCCAATGGATGCGTTCTTGTCCTCCCCAACGTGCTTCCCTGCCCGCTATTGGCTTATATACTAATTGTCACTTCGCCACTCCCTGTTGGTGTTTCCCACTGGTGCTAGCCTCACTAGCTGGTTTCTCCCTCTGAGGTGGTTTGACCTCTCACCTCTCTCTGTGGCTTACGGCGTGTATCGCCCTCCCCCCCCCCCCCCAGTTGGTTATGAGGTGAGATTATTATTGGTAATCTCACATCGCCAACTATATTGGTAAAATGCCACTGGTCCCATTTTCGGTGGGTAATGCAGGGAATTGAATCCGCTTACAACTACTGTAGTTCCTAGAAGGTACTAGGCCAGGCACTGTAAATATTCTGCAGGCTTACCATTACATTACAACCCTGCATGCATTCAACTGTGTGCATTTACTGACTAAACTTTTACAAATGTGAAGTACTGACGGTACAGTTTTCACATCTACCTGTACAGCAGCACCAGTAGGCCTACCAATCATGCAACTACTAATAAATGGTGTTTGAATTTCCCACTACACTGAGATTGAAATAAATGTGAGACATTTTGAATTAGGTCTTCTGTAAAATTATGGTTATGAAAATTTGTACATCTTTGGATAAATTTCCACATTTACTGCAAACATATAAAATAAAGTAACATAAAATAAAGTCATTACTCAGGAACTAAACATTGTCTTTTAAAATGGTTTAGATATTCTGAAAGGCCATAAAATTCTGTATCAAAAATGGAAGAAAAAAAATTTGCATTTTTTTCAAACCAAAATCGTAACGCTCCCCTTAAAACAAACTTTATTTTATTTTTCAAAATACTGATACTAACATAATCATTTACACGTTTGAAGGATGTTAAAGAATTGTCAAGTAGCGGTAAAAACCTATCCCAATGAGGATAATATCCGGGATTTAGAACTGTGCTTCTACCTGGATCTAATGCAGTATAGGAGTGCCTAAAATAGAAAATAAAATTATTCATACCTGTATTTTACATTTTCAACTGTTTATCGTTTATTATTTGGTAACATAATAAGTGGGGATAATAAGAAAAGATATCAAAAATAAATGAAATTCATAATTTTTAAAAAATTTTTAAAAATGTTGCATACTGGTAATTCTAACATCCATTCTAAAATTCCATCATAATTCTAAAATGTAACAACTATCCAAACTTAGTTTTCTAAGTAAATGATCACAGATCATTGAGTTAAAATTTCAGAATAGTGGCTTTAGAATGAAAAAATAAATAGATTTGTGGTAATGGACCCCATCCCATTAATCTTGATTGATGTAATACTAACTGATATAGAACCCACTGTCCACCAGTCACGATAGCTGAGGACATGACTTCTGGATACCCAAATGTTTGTATGTTCGGTAAGGATGTGGTTGACCTCACTATACGCAAACCATAACTATCTGTTTCAAATATCGAGATACCATCCTGAAATAAATATAGAAATATAAACAAATTACCTATTCAGATATTCTATGTGAGAGGCCTATCACAACCTCGAATACCTCATACGCCCATAGAGCGATTGTGTAGTCAAACAAAATCAACCCAACTCCGTATCCGGCACATCACGCATCGTCTCCTTGTAATAAAGATGCGCCAAAAGTGCAACCATTGACATCACCACAGACAAACACGAGCGCCACACCAACACGTCGAAAACCGCCACAAACATAATGGGTATATACAGTTTTTTCTTCAGCCGATATGGCAGGGATTAAGCACAAATTCTGATGACTTATTTCCAGTGTGACATTTTGTGAAGTTCAGAGTTCAATAGGAGTTCAGAGTTCAGGTGTTATGAATTCAATGCCACTAGACCAAGTTGGGGCTGATTGATTAACTGCTACTCGATATATTTATATCTGCATAGTATGTTCACATGTATTCAGTTTGATTTACTGATTGATTGTTTTTACGCCATAGATATAGCATACTGTAGATTCAAATTACATAATAACAAAATACATATTAATCTCAACATCATAGCCTTATCTACAGTTGAGAGATTATGGAAACAGGTAATTCTCCCGGTGTCGACTTATGGATGCAGTGTCTACACGTTCGTGGGGCCTTCGCGCAGCACGAGGCCCAGTTATGAGATACAAATAAAAATTAAAAATCACAAAATCAGGTTTTGAGAAATTTACCCACACCACCAATCAATCAAAGAAAGGGGATCAATACGTGTTCACCCCTTTTAATCTGCACCCCCCCCCCCCCACACTTCCCACCCACGAGTACATAACCATCGCACGTTCAATATGCAAAGCCGGGTGGTTTATAGGAATATAATAAATGCAGTACTCGACGTCTTCATTATACGCCTTGTTACGTTCGTCCTGTTTTGTATTTAAATATATTTCTTAAACGCAAGCTGACGATCTTTATAATAATATTAACTAGGGATATGATCAATATGTGAAGCCAGGTTGTTTATATAATAATAAAGTAATACAACATTTATAGTATAGAGTCAATAGGAATTGAAATACAGGCAGTGTGGTTGGAGTTATATCTGGGTTGCTATAGCAATACAGCAATACTACTAGCTGCCTATTACAGTACAATTCCCCACTGGTAAGGCTACACCAACATCTCCCAGCCAGCTAGCAGCTCTACACCCCCGCAGAGACTATGTTTACCAATAATGGGCAGGATTAAATTTGTACTCAACAATTGTGCCGCTTTAATTACGTTTAGATCAATTAAAGACACATTTATTAAAGCAATTCACTTGAACTAATTAAAAACTATAATAGAATGGGGTATGTGGATTACATCTGTATAATTTTTAAGTACAATTATTTAAATCTTATACTGTAAAATAATTAATTTCCTTTAACAGGCAGGTTGAAAATGCAGTTTTTACCGTAATCAACTTAATTAACTAATTAACTGCTATTATCTTAGCTTCTCGAAGGCCACACGGAAATTCAACTTGGAAAATTTCTAAACTTTTGCCCAACAACATGTGTACCAAGTTTGGATAGATAAATTAAACATTGAAGATAAATTGAACACTGCAAAAAAAAGGGACAGATCAACAGAACGACAGGTTGATTAATGGTACCCCTACGCTAAGGCTCACTCACTTCGTGGCTCGCCCCACAGTGTGGAGGCAGAGGATGTCAGCTGTCTACCACATGTACAATTAGTACTAGCCACGTCAGTACTGGGGACGCTGCACTGGACCATGCCTAAATGTTTCAATATCCTACTTAACTTATCCCAGTATACTTGGGTCTTGTCTATCTATTTATTATTTTATGTGGTCTGATATGTGTTCTTTATGATACCTTAACCCATGGTTGTAAAATAAACGTCCTTATTTCAAAATACATATTAATACTTTACATAATTGGACAGACGTTAATATATGGATATATTATAATTTCATGTAAATTTCATGTTTTCTGTAAGCAATGAACGCTACGTACAAATACATAATTTCTTTCCCAGATTACATACTTTTCGCACCAAATTATTTAAATTCGTCCCAAAGTATTTTATATAGTATCTTTAAAATCGTAAAAATTAATGGCATCAAGTACAGTTACATATTAAAACTGAAATTATTAAAGTTATTGCTGGATATACCGTATTTACTGGATTTTACTGGATTTACTGGATGGAGGATGGATCGATGAAGCAAGCTCAGAGGTATCTTTCTCTATGTTAAAAGTTATGTCTTTCAGCTGACCAATCTCACGGCTTTTGTTCTGAGCGTTGTCAGCAGCGCAGCAGCCACAGAGAAAGTCTACCTTTCCAAAGTTCGTGTCAAGGGGAGCAATGCAGATCATAAATTTGTCACATTTTGACCCGCTACATCCGGAATCGACCTCACTACAGCCATATCTGCCTACACACGACCACCTGTGGTACACACGACCATATCTTCCTATTGGAGTATTGATAATTTCAATATTGAATATACAGTTATATTCATTAAAAATCGCCCGCTTTGAGGATATTTTCATATTCGTAAAGTACTACCTAATCGCAAGTTGTTACTGATAAGCGGACTAAAATTTCATTATTTAATTTGCTTTGATTTCTACTATTCCGAAAACAAACTACTAATCTACTTACCATTTGTACAGCTCTGAGAGAGGAGATGGACAGTTCGTTACTCCACTTATCCTGATTCTCGTATTCTCCAACACCGAGGATCTCTTCATTGTCTTGGTATGAGAAATAGCCATCAAACAAAATCCATCTGTGGAAGATATATTATATTTTATTTTAATTGTTTATTTATTATCATATAGCTATATCTGCAACCTAGAACAGTAAAACCGTAAAACGTAGCCAACCACCTGAATCTGCAACACAAGACTCACAAATATGTTTAGTTTGTATATTTTGTATAATGCGTTGGAAAATTGTAAACGAAAATTTGAAAACTTCTTAGTGTTGTCAATTGGGGTTACGTGCATCAATTATATCGTTAATTATTGTTCTGTCTGTATTCACTCAGTTAGTGAAATGTTAAGCAGTACATCATTTATATTGTGGGGCGAGCCACGAAGTGAGTGAGCCTTAGCGTAGTGGTACCATTAATCAACCTGTGGGGCGAGCCACGAAGTGAGTGAGCCTTAGCTTAGGGGTACCGTTAATCAACCTGTCGTTCTGTCGTTCTGTCGCTTTTTTTGCAGTGTTCAATTTTGAACGTTAATAACTCGATCAATCCTCGATGAAATGTAACCAAACTTGGTAGACAAATAGTCTGTCAAAAGTTTAGAAATTTTCCAAGTTGAATTTGTTAGGGCCTTCGTGCAGCACCAGTGTAACTGTCTTACAGTTATAATAAATTGATTTATCCAAAATTATAACGCTGACATCAGCGGGTTGCTAGGAGACTAAATCAGCTGGGTTTCTGGCAAATTACGAAATTACAGTAATACCATTGTGGCCTGTCTGCCTGTACCGCAGTACCGGTACTATACTCAATCCCTGAATCCAGGAATCCTGCAATCAGACAATACTGCAATACCATACTGTGTTCGGTGTTTTACGGTACTGGCTGACTGGTACCTGCGGTACCGGTGCAGTGATTATAGATCACGTATACTGGTACAGGACTGGTACCGCGGTACCGGCAGACCGGTGCAGTGATTATACATTATAGATCACATACAGACGTATACCAGTATACTGGTACAGGACAGGCCTAATTTTGTAGACCCTCATTCAGTAATTAGCCATGCTTAGATAGAGGGTCCGTTGGCGCCGTCCGCCGTACCGCCCTACCTGCCTACTACTGTCAGACTGTAGAACCGGACTGGTAGCAATTGCCAACTACAGATCTAGATGTACCGGTACATACCAATCTGCCAATATAACAATAGCAATACAGCAATAGGCCTACCCCTGTACCCCTCCACCCTCCTACCAACCATCCTACGACTCTGGACTCGGCAACCAGGCAACTGCAACCATGGAAGTTATGCGGACTAACCAGCTGACTGGTATTCTTAGTTCAGGTACCCACTACCACCAGAGTCTACCAGTCTACCCAGCTGCCCAGAAAAGTGTTGGAATTGAAATCAAACAACTCACCACCAAGGCCGCCGCTGTCTGTTACCTCGACTTTCGGTATCGCTGCCGCTACGGGCAAACTGGACTAACCGTAACCGAGGATGAAATAATTCGGTTTTTTAATCTCACTCTGCCATCACCCAGTGCCCGGCGGTATTGAAATTGACACGCATTGTACAAGCAGTAGGCCTATTGCTCCGAGTTTCCGGCTGGTTGGGTGCAACTGCTGCATCTACATTGCCCTGTTGCCACACTATAACTCGGGCTCATGAGGACGAGTGCTGCGTAGACTATTCCTATAAACCAAAACCATACCTGGCTTCGCCTATTGAACGCATCGGTAGTTATAAAGATCGTCAGTCTTCGTTTAGGAAAGATATTCAAATACAAAACAGGACGAGCACAACGAGACTTATAATGAAGACGAGTACTGCGTTGACTATATTATTATATAAACCACCTGGCTTCACATATTGAACGCATCCCTTGTTATTATTATTATAAAGATCGTCAGCCTGCGTTTAAGAAATATATTTAAATACAAAACAGGACGAACTCAACGTGGCTTATAATGAAGACGAGTACTGCGTTTATTATATTCTATAAACCACATGGCTTCGCATATTGAACGTGCGATTAGAAATAAGTTTGTGCTACCCTTCCGCCCCGTGGGTGGTAGATGTCGCGGTTATGTATTGGTTGGTAGGAAGGGGGGGGGGGGGGGGGTGTGCAGATTAAAAGGGCTGAACACGTACTGTCCCCCTTTCTTTGATTGATTAGCGGTGTGGTTGAATTTCTCAAATACTGATTTTGTGATACAGTCGCTCAATTTTAATTTGCATCTCATAACTGTGCCTCGTGCTGCGCGAAGGCCCCACGAACGTGTCGTTCTGTCGTTCTGTCGCTTTTTTTGCAGTGGTCAATTTTAAACGTTAATAACTCGGCCAATCTTCGATGAAATCTATCCAAACTTGGTACACATGTTGTTTGGCAAAAGTTTAGAAATTTTCCAAGTTGAATTATCGTGTGGCCTTCGAGAAGCTAAGATAATAGCAGTTAATTAGTTAATTAAATTGATTACGGTAAAAACAGCACTTTCAACCAGCCTGTTAAAGGAAATTAATTATTTTACAGTATAAGACTTCAATAATTATACTTAAAAATTATACAGATGTAATCCACATACCGGTACCCCATTCTATTATAGTTTTTAATTAGTTCAAGTGATTTGCTTTACTAATTGTGTCTTTAATTAATTGATCTAAAGTAATTAAAACGGCATAAAAAATTGATTCTGATTAAATACTGCTCATTTATTGGTTAACATCCAAGTTGGCTCGGTGCTGGTACATAGAATGGGAAGGATGTGTGTGTAGAACAGCCAGCTGCTGTTCAATGGGAATGCGAATGTAAGTAGTAACCACATGTGTATAGGCAGGTAGACAGATTGGCCATAGCTAGCTAACGAGATGGAAATCTGAATTCCCTACTATTCAGTCTATTATCGTGTGTCTTGTCATTATTATAGTCCTCTGTTCTGCAACTGAGTTTTCTTCTTACTGGTAGATATTTATTATTAGCAATGTATCTTGGTCAGCCTCCAGCAAGTTATGATCTTAGCTAGTCATTTTCTCACCTTAGCACATAACATAAACAATACTCTAATATACAATGTGCAATACTGTTTATATCACATGCATTCATATATATATATATATCACATTATCTTCAGATATAAATCTCTATTTAACATGCGTGGACAATTAAAATTAATTTTATAATATTAATATATTCATAGAAAAATCATGACCCTTTTTTTACTTACTCTCCACAGGTTATTTTGATGCTCTTCACGTTATCCTCCATTTCCCTTAATCTCAATGATAACGAGTATGCGTCGCCATTTGTGTGGAAAGTTCGTCCCTTTAATTAAAAATGTAAGATAGTGTAAGATAATGTAAGATAAATGTAAGATAATTTAATATTAATATTGCATCTAGTATGGTATATAACAGAGCTAAAACAGATTCAAGATTAAATAAATGTCAGGGGGGGGGGGGGGGGGGGGTCACGAAATTGGAAAATTCAACTTATCTTGGATTTTAGGTCATGGTGTAATACAACTCAATACTCTAAATTTTCAGAATACCTGGAAGTCATCTTCAGAATAAAGTGTTATGTCATTGACGTGACATCCTGGATCAACTGTTTGTTGGAGTCGTTTTAAAGACGTCACTGTATCATGACTAGCTGGTGCATGAGCATACCAATCGAGATAGGGATAGTAACCAGGATACAGATCTATGTATCTTCCTTTGTAGTATGCATCCCTACAGACAAGAGATATAAGATGTTATATTTACATTTATATTTGATAGACTTGATTTGATAAATTAAAAGACTGCATTCATCGAACATAGTAAATATAATAGAATAATGCAATACAGGATTGGGTAGCTTGGGTAGATTGGGTTAATGTTCCATAAAGGTTCACCTAAGGTTCCAGTTCATATAATCCGCAAACTAGAATAAAGTTTCAAATTAGCCAAAAATTTTGTAGCACTACAATGGAAATTCATTTTAGTACCAGCTTGTGTATAGGCCTATGGTAGGCCTATAGGAAGGTAGAAAAATATGTAGTCTACACCAGTACACGTTTAGACGTTACACGAAGTGGGGCCTTCGCGCAGCACGTGACTTAAATTTAATTTAAGTACTAATTCG